>JAQZBX010004960.1:0-58090 GCA_029593785.1 Cabassous unicinctus | reverse complement strand
GCGAACCCGGGGCCTCTCATATGGTAAACGGGTGCGCTATCCATTGCGCCACAGCCGCTTCCTGCCGTGAGGTTGCTGCATCAGCCCACCGCACCGCTCAGGCCGGCGTGCCCTCACAAGGAGGCCTCGGGGCGCGAACCCGGGCCTCCCATATGGTAAACGGGGGCTCTATCCACTGAGCCACACCCGCTTCCCACTACTTCTATTTTTAACTCTTTGGAAAGTCCCTGTCACATTCAGTGAAATGTAGGCAATATACTACCATGTACTGGCTTATTATCTACTCAGCAGAATTAGACCCCACTCTTTTTTCTTTCCTTCTAATTTTATTGATACATATTAATAAAACATAAATCCAACCAAAGAGTACAATCAATGGTACTTGTTATAATGACATGTTTCTGCATTCATCACCCCCATCACCCCCACAGCACTTTCATTATTCCAAAAATGATAATAAAAAAAATCAAACAAACAAAACTCATAACCTCTCAATTTCTCTATGCTTCGCCTGTTGTACATAGCTACTATTCTTTTTCCTTCTCTTTAGTATATTTGTATTTATATTTTGTAAAAACAGTCTTATATATGCAATATCACCCATATTCATGTTTTACATGAGGTTTTAATATCTTATACAGTCCCATGTTACAGTTTTTTTCTTTCCTCCTAATAATGTACATGACCTTAGACTTTCCCTTTTAACCACTGTCATACCCATGCAATAACACTGCTAGTTGCAAACGACTTGATATACTCTAACCATTTCTATTCATTTGCAAAGATTTACAAACAACCTTTTTAACAATTCTGCCCAGATTAACCCTCAGCTTTCCATTCTCTACCCTCCTTCTATTTTCTGGTGACCTATATTCTAATTATTAACTCCATTGGTTTGCACAGTATGTTTAGTTCATAATAACACAATCACACAGTATTTGTCCTTTTGTGTCTGGTTTGCTTCACTCAACGTAATGTCCTACAGGTTCATCCATGTTGTCATAAATTTCATGACTTCATTTCTTTTTACTGCTGCATAATATTACATCATGTGTATATACCACAATTTGTTTATCCATTCATCAGTTGATGGACACCTGGGTTCTTTCCAACTTTTGGCAATTGTGAATAATGCCGATATGAACATCGGTGTGCAGATGTTTGTTTGTGTCTTTCCTCTCAGTTCTTCTGGATATATACCTAGTAATGGTATTTCTGGGTCACATTGCAAGTCTAATTTCAACTTCCTTAGGAACTGCCAAACAATCCTCCACAGTGGCTGTATCATTCTATATTACCACCAACAGTGAACAAGTGATCTTATCTCTCCACATCCTCTCCAATATTTACAGTTTCCCAGATTTTTTTTTTTTTTTGGAGAGACATATATACAATATTGAACATTAATGCTTGACAGTGAAATTATATAATTTATGGGGATAACCACCCCATTTTGCAGATTCTCTCCGGTTGTTCCAGGCAGACAGGGTGACAGATTCAACTGTTAATCATTTTAAGCTATCATATACAGCATATCTTAATAAAGGTTTAGATTTATTCATCTGCTCCTTTATAAGGGGAAAATTATAATTATGAGTCTCATTGAAAGACAGCACTGGATTTCAGTCTTAAATGAGAAGGTTTTGTCCCAAACTTGTTGATGGGTCATATCCTGCCATGCCAGCAAGGTGTTCCACACAGTCCAATTTGCAGGAGTGACAATCCAAGGAAGGCCAGTAGCACCTGAGGATGGCAGGTGTGTGTAAACCCAACACTGGGTCCGATTGTGGGCATGAGTTACAGCTGAAGCACTCTGTAGTAGGGTATTAGCTAGGCATGTGCCCCTTCCAAAAGCGGGAGGGGATTGATGTAATCCACTTGCCATCATGCCACTGGAGTCTGTGCTCAGCCAGTATGCCCCATCTGGTGAGGTAATTGTTGCAGTTTTCGGAGTGCGCACGAAGGACACTTGTGGGTGATGTTTTGAGCTGCTGACGAGTAACAAGTAGCTGGAAGTGCTTCTGACTTTTTAATAGGGGCCAGTCTAATAGATGTCAAGTGATATCTCATTGTAGTTTTGTTTTGCATTTCCCTAATCACTAGTGATATTGAACATTTTTTCATGTGTTTCTTTGCTATTTGTATTCTTTCTTTGGACATTTGTCTTTTCAAGTCTTTTGCCCATTTGTTAATCAGATAGTTTGTCTTTTTATTGTTGAGTTGTATGATCTCTTTGTATATCATAGATATTAAAACCTTAAGAGATAGGTGATTGACAAATATTTTCTCGCATTGAGTTGGCAGCTTTTTCACCCTTTTGACAAAGTCATTTGAGGTGCAAAAGTGTTTAATTTTGAGTAGGTCTCATTTACCAATTTTTCTTTGTTGCTCATGCTTTGGGTGTAAGGTTTAAGAAACTACTGCTTACCATAAGATCTTGGAAATGTTTTCCTATATTTTCTTCTGGGAGTTTTATGGTTGTTGCTTTTATATTTAGGTCCTTGATTCATTTTGAGTTAATTTTTGTACAAGGTGTGATATAGGGGTCTTCTTTCTTTCTTTTGGATATGGATATATAGTTCCTGCACCATTTGTTGAATAGACTGTTCCAGCCCAGCTGCGGGGTCTTGACTCCTTTGTCAAAAATCACTTGACTGTAGATGTGATGGTCTATTTCTGAGTTCTTGATTCAGTTCCATTGTCTGTCTTTATACCAGTATCATCTGTTTTTACCACTATAGCTAGGTAATATGTTTTAAAGTCTGATAGTGAGAGTCCTCCAACTTCGTTCTTTTTTTTAAGATATTTTTTGCTATTTGGAGCCCCACTTACTCTTCCAAATTAATTTGATAGTTGGTTTTCCCCCTTCTGCAAAAAAGGCTGTTGGGATTTTTATTGGTCTTGTGTTGAATATGTAAATCATTTTGGGTAGAACTGACATCTTAATGATATTTAGTCTTCCAATTCATGAACATAGAATGCCCTTCTATTTATTTAAGTCTTCTTCACTTTCTTTTAACAATGTTTTGTAGTTTTCTGAATACAGGTCTTTCATGTCCTTGGTTGAGTTTATTCCTAAATATTTGATTATTTTAGTTAATATTATAAATGGAATTATTTTTCTGATTTCCTCCTCAGATTGCATATCAGTAGTTTATAGAAACACTATTGATTTTTGCATATTAATCTTATATACTGTCACTTTGCTGAACTTGTCTATTAGTTCTAGTAGCTTTGTTGTGAAATTTTCAGGATTTTCTAGATATAGGATCATATCATCAGCAAATAGCAAAAATTTTCCTTCTTCTTTTCCTACTTGGGTGCCTTTTAGTACATTATCTATCCTAATTGCTCTAGCTAAAACCTCTAGCACAATATTGAATAACAATGGTGACAGTGGGCATCCTTGTCTTATTTCTGATCTCAACCAGACAACTTTCAGTCTTTCACCATGAGTACTATGCTAGCTGTAGGTTTTTCATATATGCACTGTATCATATTGAGACAACTTCCTCCTATTCTTATCTTTTGGAGTTTTTTTCTCAAGAAAGTGTGCTGTATTTTGTCAAATGCATTCCCTGCATCAATGGAGAGGATCATGTGATTTTTTTCCTTCAATTTTTCAATGTAGTTTATTACACTAACTGATTTTCTTGTGTTGAACCACCTTTGCATACCTGGGATAAAACCCATTTAATCGTGGTGTATAATTCTTTTAATGTGCTTTTGGATTCAGTTTGCAAGTATTTTGTTGAGAATTTTTTCATCCATATTCATTAGAGATATTTGTCTGTAATTTTATTTCTTTTTGTAGTATCTTTATCTAGTTTTAGTATTAGGGTGATGTTAGCTTCATAGAATGAATTTAGTAGTGTTCTTTCCTCTTTAATTTTTTGGAAGAGCTTGAGCAAGATTGGTATTAGATCATCTTTGAATGATTGGTAAAATTCACCTGTGAAGCCATCTGACAACCCATCTTTAAAGTCCTGCTTAAGTGTAAAACCCCTTGGCAAATTTGCAACAATGTGAGTGTGTATAGTTAAAAAAAAACAGAAATAGAGTTAAGTTTTTTAATTGATGATGGTGATGGTAGTATAACATTGTGCATATAATTACCACTACTGAATTGGATAATTGAGAGTGGATAAAATAGGAAAATTTAGATTACATATATTAATAGAAGAAAAAATTTAAAAAAATAGAACTATACAATACAAAGTGAACCCTAAAATAAACTATGGGCAATAGTTAATAGTATAATAAAAATAATATTGTTTCAGTTGTAATAAAGTTACCACACTAATGCAAAATATTAATAGTGGAAAAAACTTTGAGTGTGAGGTAAGGTATATGGGATCTCTGTACTCTCTGCATGATTTTTCTGTAAAACTACATGAGCTCTATTAAAACAAAAGTCCAAAAATCAATGAAATTTATCAAAAAAAAGAAAAAAAAAATGAACCTTACCCAAAGAGAAGTGTGGCCTTTGTCCTTGACTCACGGGTAGTTACCTCTAAGTCCTTCGAATGTTGTACCTGATAAGAGTTTATTTTCATGCCTGGGGACCTTGGGCCACATCATATAGTTTAACTATGTGATTTAGGGTTGAAGCATTGGATCATGCAATATCATCTGTCACTCTGGGGGGCTGGAGACTGAGAGTAGCCACATGGAAGGTGACCAGCTCTGCATATGACTGAGCCTTAATAAAAACTCTAGACATCAAAGCTCAGGTGAACTTACTTGTGTGACAATAGACTGCATGAATTATTACACACAGTTTTCAAGGAAAGTTAGCCGTGTCCATGATTGCCCTTAAAGAGCACAACTGAAAGCTTTGCATGTGGAACTTTCTTGGATTCTATCCCATGCTTCTCTTCCCTTGGTAATTTTAATCTACACCTTTCATTGTGATAAACTATAACTATTAATATGGCAGCTTCCAGTGAGTTCTGTGAGTTCTTTTAGCGAATTATAAAGACTGAGGGTGGTCTTGGGGAACTCTGAATTTTCAATTGGTATTTTATGTAAGGATGATTGTGGAGACCCTTGGACTCTTTAGTTGGTGTCAGAAGTTAGGGTTGCCTTGTGAACTGTTGCCTCACTTCACTGAGCTTCAAAAGCACTTCATAGTCTGTTCTTTCCATCGTAGCTTAAGGAGAACATAGCTGCTACTTCATTTCCACCTTACATATCTTGTGCAAAAGGTCACGTTTGTCCCATGTTAACCTGGAGCTATGCAGAGGAAGGAATTCTAACTAGGTTGGTAGAAAACATATCTAGCACAGGACTACATACAAAGAAGTGGGCAGTGTTAAGGGATACGAACCACACCAATCTAGTATACTAGAATTAGCAACAGTAGATAGAAGCTATCATCATTCTTAGACCTGAAAGGATAGAGAAACTAGACAGTAGTTATAGAAATCAGGGAGAATCTGCCCATTAGGAGTTGTGGCCTATGTAGAACAAAGAGCCACGATTAGCCCAAAATCTGTAAGAAAGAAGCTGTGAGAATAAGTACCCTTACCCAGCCTCTCTCTTTTCCCATTCCCAGGTGGTTGGTGCCGCCTGTTACCTAAGCCCAACAAGCAGCTAGAAAGCAAGGGAGATTGTTAATGCAATTCACAAAGTCACACCTATCCCTACCAAGGGCACAGGAAAAGGTGAAAAATGGTAGAAAGTAGATCTAGGGGGATAATTAAAGAATAACCAGCACATTCAAAATTTATCTTTTTGGTTCCACCTGTGTTGCAGTCCTATGCTATGTTTTTTGGGATCCATCATTGAAAAAACCAATGAACAAGCTTACCTTCTCAGATTTTTCATTGCAGTGGTTAAGAATGTTGTGATGTCAGGCCAATTGCTTTATCCATCTAATCTCTGTTTCCTTATATGTAAAATGGTAATGATAATAGTTCCCATTTCAAAGGATCTTTGTGAGTATTAAAATAAGGTAAAGAATTTAACCTGGTGCCTGACAAGGAGTATATATTTAGAAATTTTAAGTCTTACTATCACTGATGGATTTAAGGTTTGTTTTTTTTTAAGTGAGTAGTAATAAGAAATTTGGATACGTTTTCTGTCAATGGTAGATACAGATTTTGAAATGCCTGGCTGAGAAATGGGAACTTTCTGATGTATACAATTAGTACTTAGTAAATATCTAAGTAATACTTAGGCTCAATTACTATTACCAACTAAGTGATTGAAGAAGGAATGCTTTGGAAATGAATTCATTTTGAAAATTATTCAGAACAAAAAAAGTGTCAGTTTGTCACAGTGGTAATTTCAAAATAGCAAAATTATTATTGTGCTAGTATTACTATATGGTATTGGACATGCAGTTTTATAGAAGGAAAATCTCAATTCGCTGCAATAAGTAGGAAGTAACTGCAAGAAAGGAAGAAATTTTATGTAGGAATGAAACATTTTTGGTTCTACCAATTTGAAGGCTGCTGTCATCTCACTAAAATTCACATCAGAAAATGAATGCACTTCCACTTTCATGGCACATAGAGCATGCAGAATAATTAAGATGTTCTGAAGGCAAGTTCACAGAGAGAAAAGCTATTCTTATATAAAAATGGGAAGCACCCATTTAGCAGAGCACAGGTTGAACATTTCAGCCTTACATAGGGCAGAGAAATAGCTACTTGGAACCAAAATATTTAGCACTTTAGAAATGCAGCATATGAAGGCTGCTATTAAAATTTAATGTTTAAAGTCTGAGCCATTTGAGCCCGAAGATTGCCTGTCATTAATGTAATGTGAATTGACTGTTGCAAAAATGAGGAAAGCTAAAGATAGGCAGGTAAATTAAGCACAGAAAATAAAAGGAAGAGTGAAATGAATCTTTGCTATCTAGTTAATGTTTTACCAATTCATTATGAAAGAAATCCTACAAATAAAAGCTAATGTGTACATAATATAAGTATACACAGATTGCAGTTGCTTGAGTTCCTTCCTTTATCTTGGCAAAATGGTGCCTGGGTGCCTGTCAACATAAATCTATAAATGTGTGTTTTGTAGAGAAGGGATGTATAATTTTCTTTAGATACTCAAAGTAGTCTGTTATCTAATAATGATCAAGAACTGATATACAAGCATAAGTGGTAATTATAGGTAAATGTTTAATATTAGTGAAATGCTGATGCTTACTTAAAATATAATTTTTTCATTGGTTTAAAAAACGAAGAAACTGTGTTGGTAAAAAAAGAAAATCTAGCATTCTTTTTTTTTTTTTTTTAACTCGCAATAACAATACCGAAGTGTTGTAAAGTTTTCCATAAAGTCTCAAAAGTAAAATTTTCAATCAACCCACAGAATTCATGAAAATGTTAGACATGTTAATGATCTGATTCATTCAAAGTGATTTTACATGAGTGAATTGTGTCTGTAAAGGTATATTCAGATAAAGAAAAGAAGCATCTTGGAAAAATTGAGTCTGAGTAAAGGTCTTATGATGACAATTGCATGTATTTTGAATGATGAATATAGCCGATGAATATAGCCAATGAATATGTGAAAAATTTACATTTCTTTAGACAGTTCAAGATAAACTCACAAAAAGGACCTGCATTTTAGGAAAATGGTAACTTATTGTAATATATATGTTTTTCTATTGATACTAAAAAGGGTATTAAAGTCTGAAGAAAATGTTGCACTATAAAAGAGCACACTCTTGAGGCCCACAAAAAACAGCAAATTTGCATTTTGGCACTGGTTATATTATATATCTAGAGTTCATCTAGGGAGATTAAACCATGCAATCATCCTCATTAAACAGTGATACTTTAAACTCATCTAGGCAAGATATTTTTAATGAAATAACATCACCATATTATTCAGGTTTATTAAGATGAGACAAAAATAAAAATGGAATTTCATTAAGAAAAGTAGGGATTTATTAGCTTATATATCCTTACTGCAAGAAAGGTAGTAGCTGGCTTAAGGTATACATGGAATCAGGGATTGAAATATCAACAAGACTTTTTCTCTATGCCTTTCTATGGTGTTTTAAAAAGGCCCAATACATACTATCTCTCTTCCCAGCTAAAGTACTAAATCAATAGGGAAAAAGTCATAAGCCTTTTTTTTTTTTTTTAAGGATACAGTTTAGATATCACAGCCAAGTGGTCTTTATAAGATTGAATCATTAATTTGGATAGACAGTCTCATCCTGTCTAAGGCTAAGTTGGTAGAATTCCTTTCAATGTAAGGATGATCCTACCTCTTGCAAGCTGCTCCATTCCAATAGGAATAAGAATAAGTGGCAAAGGTGAACCAAGTGTGTCCATATTAATCTTCCCAAATATATCCATGGAGAAATCATTCCATTTTCTGAAAGAAGGACAGAAGGGCCTTGGGTTACATTTAATGTGTTCTGTCCATATGAAAGGAAACATAAGTTGGGACAGGTCATGCCCTATATTGGACTTCTGATTCTAAATGTCAAGCTCACTTTCTCTTACAGATGATCAGCATGTGATGGAAGACACATAGGAATGGGCAACTCTCTACACACACCCTTGTGACAAGAAATCAAAACAAAAACAAAACAAAACAAAAACTAGAAAACATATTTCTTCTGGTTCCAATTTGAAAATTTCAATTAAAAGATATTGATCGGTTCATCTTGGGCCATGTGTTTATCTCTTGGAAAACCACTGTGTATATTTGAATGAGGTCATTATAATTGGCCCAAGTAAGGTCTTACATTTATCCTTGTAAGCAGAGAAGCAGAATATCTACAAGAAAAGAAATGAGTAGTTGCAGTGCTCAGCATACATTATAATGGCCTTCAAAATTCCCTAAAACATGTTTTTAGTTTACCTTTCATCCATTCAACAAATATTTATTATCTAGAGTGTGATGAGTCGTATGCCATCTAGCATTGATTTGCAATACCCCTGACATTAGCCAATAAGATCTGCATGCTCATTCTTTCCCAAACAGGTCTGTAATGTTCCATTTCTTTAATCATTCAGTGCCTTCCATCCTGTAGCAGTTTAGCATTATTTATGAATTCCAAAAATAGATATTGGATTCTGTTTGTAAACTGGTCTGTTCCTCTGGGTATATTAGATTGTATAAGAGTCAGAGGTTTCACTTTAATTGATTAAATTATGATTAAGGCTTTGATTTGGCCACGTCAGTAGGACATCAAGTCCCCACCCCCTTGGTGGGTGGGGACTCACAGAGAAAACGACAGGCAAAGGAGAGAATTGGAGTTTTGATGCTGGAGCCCTGGAAAGTAAACACACAGGAGAAGAACACAGAGGAATAGAGATAATTCATTAGACATGGCAGAGGCCCCAGGAAGAGAGGTGGGCCTAATAGTCTACAGCTGACCTTGTAAAAAGAACAGTGAAGTTGAGCCCGGAAAGAAATGAACCCTGGGGAGAGAGATTAGCCTTATACTAGTCTACAGCTGAGAACAGAAGGAGCTGGGACCATGGAGCCTTAAGATGAAAAGGAAGGCTGAACCCTCACAGACATAGCCAGCCATCTTGTTTGACACATGGCAAATGACTTAGGGTGAGAAAGTACCTCTTATGGTATCTTGAGTTGGACTGTTTAGGGCCTTGTGACAGTAAGCTTTTATCCCACATAAATACCCTTTATAAAAGCCAACAGAGTTCTGGCACTTTGCATCAGCACCCCTTTGGCTGACTAATACATACCCTGAAGCACATTTCAGAATATTTACTGAATTAAATTGGATCAAGTTAATATTAACATCTAAATTCCCACCCATTTCAGATTTTATGATTCTCCAAATGTAAGAGAAATCATAGGGCACTTAATAATGTTTCTTCTTTTTCTCTTCATCCTTCTCTTTGATCCCCTTATTTATTTTAATTACAATAGAGGAGTTTTCCCTGAATTCCCTTTAAATTGATCAGTGAACAAAATTCAGCCTGTTTCTTGATATTTAAGAAAGCTTATATTCAGGAAAGGCTGACTCATACTAATTTGGAAATTCCATAGTCATATGATGTGACTAACTTCTCAGAATAAAAAGAATCAGCATATAAGTATTCTCCTCGCTTTATCCATAGTCATTCATATGAAGAGAAGTCAACAAATATTTATCTGTGGAAGGATACTAATGAAATAGAAATTTTAGCCAATGAGCTTAAAATTTAGAAGTAGTGCAAAGATTATTGCTGAAGGTTGTGTTGAGACTCTGTGATTTTTATTTCATGGTAAAAATAGAAATTTGTATAGTAAGTTCTAGAAAGAAAATTAATTTATGTTCTCAAAATTTCTTAGTTAGACATATATTTTATATGAAGCACCAGTTGTAGACAGCAAGGACATTAGAGGAATAAAGACAGGTTAGAATACATCTGCCATGGAACTTATATTCTAATGGAGATAGAGAGAGGATAAACAATGAATAAGACCATTTCAGATAATTGTTTTTAAAGTATAAAGGTAATACATGCTTATTGTTTTTTTAAAAATAGCCCAGAACAGAATGCCATGAAACAAAAATAAAAATCTCTATTCCTCCCAGCCCCTTAATGCACTCCCCAGATGAGGCCATGTTGACAGTTTATGTAGTTATATATTCTTTTCTGTACATAAACATAAACAGACATATGTAATGAACACATTAAAAGCTTTAAAAATTACACAAGTAGAGTCATTCTACATGTCCTTTTTTCCATTTAACAATGCATTGCAGATGTTTTTCTACATAAGTACATTATTCAATAAATACTATAGAGCATTTGCTTTGTGCCCAGTACTATGTAAGAAGCCTGGGTTCATTAGTAAACTAAACCAACCAAAGATGGTATCATGGAGCTTATTGATTCTAGCAAGAGGAGATAGACAACACATAATAAGTAAACTAGTAAATTCCTAGTAAGCTAGAAGGTGGGAAGTTCTATAAAGAAAAGAAAAATTAGAGTAAGGATAAAGGAGTGCAGGGGCAGGGGGTGGGTTTATGTTGAACAAGGCAGGAAAAGTCTCATTGAGGAAATGCTATGTGGACAAAAGCTTGAAGGAGATGAGGGAAAATGCCATGCAGGTATCTGAGGTGGTGGGAACTTTCCAGGCAGAGGGAACAGCTAATGCAACAGCCTTGAGACAGAAGCTTGTCTGGTACTTGCGGAACAGAAGGGAGGCCATGTGGCCATCATTTGTAAAAGACATTCAATTTGTTGAGTGTGGTTTCTGTAGTGGAACCTCTGTAGAGAGGGATTTTGGTTTAGTTTAATAATGAATAGTCACAATTTCTATGAAATTGATTGAAATACACGGCCTATCACCTCTATTTGCTCAGAAAAATGCAGAGCTTGTGTTTGTGATAAAAATGTCAAGGAGAAATCAAGCATTAGGAATATATACTTAGTTTTTATTTTTTTGCATATTGTTTGGACATGAGATTCCAAAATTAGGTTTGAAGAAAGAACTCAAATACTATATTTACAGAGTCTGTGTTCTATTAATATTCTACTTAAAGACAGTTTTACAGGAGCAGGGAGCTTGAAGTGACCACAGGTACCTTGCAGATCACAATATTTAGAATGTCATTCCTATGTAAAATTGCCAATTCATTAAGGAGTTGACTTTCCTGTTTAGTGGGGAATCTTTTATTACCAAATACTTTAGCAGCCACATTAAAAAACTTCAGGTTTTTCTATGTTTTCCTCCATAAACAATGCCAAACTGACCTGAACCAAGCACCTTATCTGCAAAGATCTAGTAACAGTACTGATGAACACATTCTCCTCGATCTGACAATTAGTTAAGAGATAGACAAATCTTTGTGAGCTATCCCTTGCCCCTGAGAAGTGAAAACACTTGCTTGAGGGGTAACAAGCATGAGAGCTTGACAAATTGCTCTTTCCCAGCTCTGTGCTACATCAAGTCCAACTCTAGTGGCAGCAAGAACAGGATCCTGTGAGCTGTCCTCATTGTTCTAACCAACAAATTATACCATAGCATCAGTGATGATCTCAATAAAGTGTGGGCTGTTGCCTTGGGAAATGTTTGTGAAATATTGTGGTGCAGATACACAGAGAAGTTCTGAAAGTGGGATTTCCTTATAGTACTTTGATCCATATTTGTTTTGAAACAATGTTAGACATTTGCTGTCAAGTCACCAATAATGTCTCTTTCTCTGATTGTTTTAACAGCTTTCTCATCTCTTTCCACATCAAGATCAGATGGTATCAGGAAGAACTTTTTATCTTTTTATCTGGGGGAGATGGCTCTTTTATGTTGTCCAAGCCACAACTGCCATCACTATTCATGTCACTATTGTCAATGTCCATTGGCATGTCTGTATCTGTACCTAGACTGGAAGGTTCTCCATTGAAAGTAACTTTTCCAAGGCAGTCTCTTGGTACTTTTAATGCACATTTATGACAGTTGAATTTGCAATCTTTACACTGCATTCCTTGGTGAAAGAGGCCTTTTAGTAACTGCTTGTTGTCCTGACATATTGTAGGACAGACATAAGAATGAACAGCAAATGTGTGTGGAACTTTTACCCTGCACTTTACCATCTTTTCCATCCAGATTGGGTGACCACTCCAAGATGGAGTTCTCTTACTTGGTTCTTGGTTAATATATGAGCTTGAAGTGACCACAGGTACCTTGCAGATCACATTGAATCTGTAGGGGTCTTGGAACTGAGCAGCCTAGTCTTGGCAGAGATACATCTGACAGTCATCTTTTTCATGCTCCACTACAGTTATTTGGAACTTGAAGGCACATTGTTTATGATGATTTAATCCATAGCCTTCATGTTTCAGTCCCTGATGTACCAATCCCCAAAGCATCTCACCACAATAATCACAAATATCAGGAGCTTTGTAAGGATGTACCTAGAGAATGTGGATGAAACTGAAAGGCTTCTACCATGGCCAAAGCTGAAAGAACAACTTCTACTAGGTCTCCTTCATGTATTTCCTCTGCTGAGGTGATGAGTGACAAAATATTTTCTGAATTTACGTTACAATGAAAAAGAAGAATTTACCATACATGCCAAAGGATACACACTCTGGAAACTTTTGATAAACAATGGAGCACACAAGATCCTTGACAGAAGATAAAGATAGTTCCTGGGCTTCAATGGCAACATTTTCCTGTGAAAGGCCAATTTGCAGTAATGAAATTGTATGCACTGAGATCCTGGAGTCAGTGAGTGACTGTCTGAAACTTCCAATGGACAGTTGGGCAGAGTGTCCTGTCTTAGGACTTGAATGTGGAGAAGGAGTTGGAATCACAGCAGGAAGTTACAGGTAACATAGATTTTTAGGTTTTGGGGCTGATGGAGAATTGTTTGCAGACAGCTGCTTTTCTTTAATCTTTTTAAAAAGTTGTCAATTCTTTTTAAATATTTATATAGAGGCTTTTGAATTCACAGTGGCTTAAAAAAATGGCTACACTTTTGGATTTAGTTGAAAGCTCCTTTATTTTGTCTTATGCCTATGATTGCAAGTTCTACAACTGTGAGTTGCATACTCAAAGGTTCCTATTTCCTTTAATAAGTCCCATCAAATAAGAATCTTGTCTGTAGGACCACAAAGAGGGGTTTGGAAAGGATTTAACATCACTGAGTTATCCTCATCAGAATAGAGATGACATTGCTTATTTACTAAGCATCTTCATTTTCCAAGTCTCTTTTTGTCTCTTTCTTTTAATTTCAGCAAATACATAATGAATAAAAGTTATCTGTCAAGATGAAATCCTCTTGGTTTAAAAAAAAAGTGTTTAGGTTTAAGCTATTCAGTAGTTATCCTTTAGCTCACTGATTTGAACGGATACTTTCTCAAATGTCAACACTTTAAATCACCTTCCAGATGTTCTCACTTTCATTTTGGGGGTTATATTTTTCTATGATGAAGTACAAAGCTTTTAAAAATAGTTTGAACACATTTCATCTGACCAACGGGTCCATCGAGAAAAAGTTGCTTTCTGAAATATAGTCACCGGCAAAGGGCTCCACCAGTCGTGAGAAACTCCGTGCCTGCCAGCGCCGGGGTCCTGGACGAGGTGCCAGCGAAGCTTCAAACGCATTGCAGAATTCCACCCGCTGGTCACCGGCGCCCCTTTTTCCCACTCTCCTAGTCTGGTCCTGTGGCCCCATTTCAGTTAGTTTTGAGATTCATGAATAAAGACAGCTGAGTGGATGGAAAGTGCCTGGTCTGATATATAGATAGGGATTTAGACAATTCTTGTCAGGTCGTGGTAAAGAATTTCGATGTTATTCTAGGAGTGATTGAAAGATACTCAAGAGTTCTTAACAAGGTAGTAACGTTATGTGATTTATGTTTTTCTTTTTTCTGAAATCTACTATGTCTGATATTAGATAGCCATCCTTCTTTGGATTAGTGTTTGCATGATATATGTACTTTTTAACTTTTCACTTTTATCCTTCTGATATCATTATTTTTGAAGTGAATTCCTGACAGACTGCATATAGTTGAGTCATTTATTAATCCATTCTGACAATGCCTATCTTTTTAATTGTTCTGCTTAGACTATTAATTTATAATATAATTATTGATTTGAATTTGTTTTCTGTTTTTCACCTCTTTCTAATTCTGTTTGCCCTTTCCTGCTTAGCTTTGGATTATTTCAACTGTTTTAGTACCTCATTTTAATTTGTCAACTGTATTTTCAACTATATCCCTTTGTATAGTTTGTTTAGTCATTGATGTAAGGATTACAATATATGTATTTAACTTTTCAAAATTTAGGTGGAATCAATATTTTATCACAGAAACTATATCACCTTATATAGTACCTTTATTCTCTCTCCTATATATTGTAGTTGTCTTATATATTACATCTACCTATATTTAGAACCCTATCAGACGATGTTATAATTTTTACTTTCTGACATCTTAAAGAACTCAAGAAGAGAATAGGCTACTATATTTACATAGACATTTATCATTTCTGCCAATCATCCTTCAGTCTTGATATTCCAAGTTTCCTTCTGGTATCATTTCCTTTCTGTCTGAAGTTCTTTAATAATTTTTTTAGTATAGGTCTGCTGGCAAAGTATTGTTTTAGTTTGTCTTCATCTCAAAATGTCTTAATTTCATATTCATTCCTGAAGACTATTTCTACCAAATATAAAATTCTGGGTTAAAATTTATTTAATTCAGACTTTTAAAAATTTTGTTGCACTTTATTTGGTCTCCATGATTTCTGAGGAAAAATCTAGTAAATCAAATGTTTTTCCCCATAAGTGATGCATTGTTTTCTTCTGGTTGCTTTAAGGACTTTTAAGAAATTTTTTCTTTAGTTTTCAGCAGTTCAATTAAAATGTATTTGGGAGGATTGTGGGAAGATGGTGACAGACTAATAGGCAGAGCTGAATGCTCTCACAAAAACCATGGAGAAGGAGCCAAAAGCTATCCGAGGGATCTGCTTTGGGGATCAGCAGACCAGGACAGTACTACACAACTCCCAGGAGGGTGAGGGACAGAGAGACAAAGAAACCAAAAGGACAAATGTGAGTTACCAAACCCTTGTGGCAGATAGAAAGGGCTCCCTTCCCCCACCCCCAAGATATTAAGCTGAGGTAAAACCCCTGGCTTACTGTAGCCAGCTGAGAGGGGAGCAGACATCTTCTTTCCTGTCAGCTGTTTAAAGAGAAAAGTGGGGGGAGGTGGAAGGTCGGGGTGTTTTTCTTCAGTGAATTTGGCCAGCATAGTCCACATTCAATCTCTGCTCTGAAGATTCAACACAGGAACACAGGAAGGCCAAGACTGTAACACCTTGGAAAGGTATGCTAGCTAGCACCATCTGCTGGCAGGTCTGGATACTGCGTAGACAAAAATTGTTCATTCTCTCTGAATCTTATACCTAGGAGAAAATCTGAGCCCCACTAGTGAGTCCCTGGCCTGATTTTGAAAACTTAAGCTGTGCAATTTTAAAGACTGAGAAAAGTTGAACCAAATATCAAAGAAGAGCTGTGGGGGGGGAAAAAAACCTGCAAGAAATAGAAATTAGCCTTCAGAGTAAATACACCAACATATTCAGATGCCTAGACATCAGCAAAAAATTGCTAGCCATACTAAGAAACAGGAAGAGATGGCCCAGCATAAAAAGCAAACCAAAAACCCTGAAGAGATACCGGATTTAAGACAATTAATCAGTGATAATCACACAACTCTCATAAGTCACTTCAAAGAATTTAAAGAAAATATAACTAAAGAGATAAAGGATATTAAGAAGACACTGGGGGACATAAAGAACAATTTGAAAGCCTACAAAGAAAAGTAACAGATCTTATGGGAATGAAAGACACAATGGATGAGATTAAAAATACATTAGAGGGAAGTGGATGTGGCTCAAGTTATTGGGCTCCCATCTACCATATAGGAGATCCAGGGTTCAACTCCCAGGGCCTCCTGGTGAAAAGCAAGCTGGCCCACGTGGTGAGCTGGTTCAAGTGGAAAGCTGGCCCATGCAGAGTGCTGACCCACGCAGGAGTGCTGGCCAGCATGGAGAGCTGGTGCAGCAAGATGATGTAACAAAAAGAGACACAGAAGACAGACAATGAGAGATGCTGCAGATCAGGGAGCTGAGGTGGTGCAAGAGATTGAGCAGTCTCTGTCCCACTCCAGAAGGTCCCAGGATCGGTACCCAGTGCTGCCTATGGAGAAGACAAGCAGACACAGAAGAACACACAGAGAGCAGACAGCAAGTGCAAAACAATGGGGGGGGGGATAAATAAACAAATCTTTAAAAAAATACATTAGAGGCACATAAGAGCAGATTTGAATTGCTTGAAGACAGAATTAGTGATTTTGAAGAGGGAATATCTGAACTGGAAAAGACAGGAGAACAGAGAGAGATGAGAATGGAAAAAATGGAACAGAGTCTCAGGGAATTGAATGACAACGTGAAACACACAAACTTTTGCATTCTTGGTTTCCCAGAAGGAGAAGAGAGTGGAAAAGGGGCAGAAAGAATATTTGAGGAAATAATGACTGAAAACTTCCCAACCCTCATGAAGGATATAAATATCAATATTCAAGAAAGACAACACACCCACACAGAATAAATTGAATAGACTTACCCGAGACATCTACTATTCAGAATGACAAATATCAGAGACAAAGAGAGGATTCTGAAAGCAGCAAGAGAAAAGCAAAGCATCGCATACAAAGGAAACTCGATAAGATTAAGTGCAGACCTCTAATCAGAAGCCATGGAGGAAAGAACAAAGCAGCATGATGTGTTTAAAGTACTGAAAGAGAAAAATTGTCAGTCAAGAATTCTGTATCCAGCAAAGCTGTACTTCAGAAATGAGGGCGAGTTCAGTCTTCACAGACAAATAAAAACTGAAAGAATATGTTACTAAAAAACCAGATTTGCAAAAGACACTAAACGGGACGCTGCAGACTGAAAGGAAAAAACAAGCAAGAGATATTTGGAGAAAAGTTTATAAATGAAGATTATTAGGAAGGGTAAACTAAAGGCTAAGAAGACAGACAATAGAACAATATGACAAGAGAACTGAAGGACAAAATGGATGAAGCAATTTGAAGTTTTCAAGTAGCCCTTCACAGCTCTGCAATGAACCCTGAAATATGGAAAGAAGAGCTTTCTTAGGCAAGAACACTCCAGGAGCAGCAGAAATTGGCACAGAGGATTAAAGAGTGAATCATCAGTAGAATTAACAGATTTCTGACCAAAGTCATTTCCTCACTAGGACTTTGAAAGTGATGAGATTGTTGCTATTTCTGCAGCTATTGCTGAGAAACAGAAGACAGCTTCAACAAACAAAACAATGGTTATTGCGTCTACTTCTGGAACTGTAGTGACTCTGAGAAGGAAGATAGTGCTCCAACACCAGATGGCTCTGTTTTTATCAAAGCCCAATGAAGAAAATGCATAGCATGAGTTATTTTAATCTGTCTTTTCTCATTATCATTTAATGTTATAGACATAGAGACATTTATTCTGGAGAAACAGGGCAAAAGTCCTGTTTTTAAGATAAGTTTTTCAGATAGTGCATATAAATCTAAATGGTAGCATTATTGTATAGCATTTGGATTATGCTTTGATAAGTTATGGTTTATACTTAAGATTAGATTTCTGAGCAAAATGTTTTTGATGTATTAATTTAATTTAATCCAAATATATGGATGGATACATTTTAAAGACACAACTTGAAAAGCAAATTCTTGAATAGTAAATAATTTGGTCAGTGTTGTTAAATGTTGAATCATTTACTTATGTTTTATGATAAAAGATATAAGTAATTGCTTTCTCTCCTAGAAATATTCTGCTGTTACTATTCACTTTGTTTTCCTTGCTTATGTAGAGTAAGTTTGCCACAAAGCTTATGTGTTTTTAAAATTCATTTTGATTTAAAGTTGTGGTTTTGTTATATGTGGAATCTTTGAAAGTTCAGCCAAAAATGCATGCAAATATGAACATTCTGAAGTTTTTCTTAATTGTGATTTAAGTTTGTGGCTTTAAAGAAGTTACAACAATGGTAGTTGCCTCTGTCAGTATTTGTTAGATGTGTGAAGTCCTGAAAAATGTCACAATGTTGGTTTTATTTTTTTAGATTATTGCTTTAGGTAGGTTAGTCCTTACCACAAGTGTGTCATTTTTTAAATGTGCATTTTTTTAAATGAGTGCCTTTTGAGATATATCATTATAAATTATACTTCTACACTTAAAAAAAAAAAAGGAATGATATGGGAAAGGGAGGGTAGTTCATGGGAATCCCTCATACTGTCCATGTAACTCTTCTGTAATCTAAAACCTCTTTAAAAATAAAGTTTATTATATATAAAAAATGTATTCGGGTGTGAATTTATTTGGTGTTATCTAGATTGGAGTTCTTGACGCTTCTTATATCTGTAGGTTTATGTGTCACTAATTTTGGAAATTTTTAGTCATTTCTTCCTTTTTTTTTTCTGCACAGTTTTGCCTTCTTTCTGAGACTCTGAAGACACAAAATTTAAAATTTTTGCTATTGCCCCATCATCCTTCACATTCAAACCCAACTTTTGAAGGATGAAATTTCCTCTGTCTGCCCTGGCCCCAGATTCCCCCTTCTGCACTGCATTAGCCTGGGTTTTCCACCACCGCTGCTGCAGGATTGAGAAACAGGGCCTGTCTACTGATTTGCATGTTCATTTATAAAAGCTGAATTCTTGTCAGTCAGACTTCTGCTTCCTCTGGCTCTCCTGTTGTTGTTCTAGGTGTCTATTCTCGTTCTAAAGTTACTACACAGTTAATTCCCATATCTTTTTTCAGCTTATTAATTTTTCTAGTGGAAGGAGTAATCTGTAAAATTTCCTACTCTATCGTTTTACTCCTGTGACCTCTGATTCATGTTGTTAAAATGGTCACTGGTTACTGAATTGAGAATATACTCTAAAGTCAATAATGGAAGCAGAAATACAGGTTTTTGAAGCATTTGAGGTAAAAGATGATTAATAGTAGGAATAATGAAGATGGAGGAAATTAGTAATATATTAGATATAATTTGGTCTTAGAGTTGATTGGCAGTGATAATAAATCAGAGTGGAGTTAGGAGATAAAAGAATGAAATTTCTTGGCTTGACAAACTAAAGTGATAGTGCTGCCATATACTGAGATGGGGAAGATTGGGGCAAAGGCATATTCAAGTGAGAAGAATTTCAAGGTAAGTTGGAGTATATATGGAGGAGAGAAGATGAGGGATTTTAGACTATATAACATTTAAAGCAGCAATGTGAGAGAGGAAACTCTGTATAGGGTGGATGTTCAAGAAAATAAGAACAATATAGAAAATATTCAAAAATGATTAAACAGAAAATTATTTGGAGCTTAGTGTGTGCCTGCTTTTGTTCTTAGTGTTTTCCTAATTAAGTGATATAACACTCAAGCCAAACCTATCAGACAAATACTGTTATTCCACTTTAGAGATGAGGTCACTGACACTTTTAAATAGCTTTCTTAAAGTCATACAACTTGAGTGTGATAATACTGGCATCCCAACCTAGTTAATCTGACACCAGAGCCCATATTCATAATATCTTATGCAGAGACCCCAATTTGAAAAGTTTGCAAAGGTGGTGGAAAAAAAGAATATTTCTTAGGACATGCATAATTAAAGTTAGATGATAATAGGATGTAAGTATTGATAGAAAAATTGAGACTCTTGAATTATTGAATTACAAGTTTTAAATATTTGACTTATTTGCACTTATAAGGCAATGGGACTCTACTGTCTTTCTTAAACAGGAGATTGACATGATGAACAGCAGTTTTGGAAAATCGATCTGGAAATATGACATTCTAAAAAGGGGGATAACAGTACATTCAGCATCTATAGAGGTATTATAAGTGAGATAAAATGAGAATCAGAGCTTGTCTATTGATAATCAGAATGAAGATAATGGGTCATTCTCAGACATAGTTTGAGGGGAAATTGGTACTTAAAAATTTTTTTTAATTTAAAAGAGAATAAATTAATCTAGATTTGTTCATTTTGTGATGCTATGGAGATATTCAAGGAAGACATTATCTGTATGCTTTTAGAAACTTGAGAATCGAATCCATATAACAGCCTAGGACTGTTAAAATATCTAAACACATCATAATAGAAACAGAAGTGATTAAAAATGAAATAAAATCATATGTATCACTGGAAAACATGACAATTTATGTGCAGAGCACTGTTTTCCTAATATTTGTATGGATTTCAAAATAATTTGTAAGTGAAACTTCCTTTGTCCATTTTAAAGATCTTTTTAAAAATATGTTTTCATCATTTTAATCTTCTTTGACTGTTATTTTAGGGATGATTATTTTACTTCATGCATAATATTTTTGAATTATGCTATGTTATTATTGTTAAATGATTTCAAATATGACTTCAACTCTAAGAACCTCGCAATATAGTTTTTAAAAATGTTGAATATTATGAAATTGGAAATTAAGAGACTTAAGTCTTTTTTTCCTTATTTGTTATATCTTTCTTTGTTTCTTTTTTTATATCTGGCTTTCAAGTGTTTTCAACTTACCCTATTTAATAAGAAGATATGAGTGAATATTTGGTTATGAAGTTTCTTTCTCTATAAAAAGAATGATAGTGATGTTAAAATTGTGTTTAAATCTATTCTGCATTAACCTATCTTCCATATATTGCTAATGATGGGATTTTTAAAATACATTTTTGAGTCTTGAGAAAACAATTCTATAAAATTATGATTTCTTAAGCACAGTAGAATTTAGTTTTCAAATATTTAAATTCATTGTACAAAAATAAATGATGGCAAGCTCTGGTAATGAATGAACAGCAACTTCTATTATTGTTTAGAATTATTAAACCTAAGAGAACATAATGAGATGGTATTTATGCTGAAATGAACTAAGAATGATGGCAAACAATGCAAAATCGTATTTGCACTTTCACTCTATGCTATTTACATAACAATTTTACATAACTGGTAAGATTTGACTTATAGATAGTCAAATATATGACCAAAAAAGGTGTTTTTTACCCACATAATCAGAGAATTTTCAGTTTTAGTTGAAAATCTTCACTTCTATTTACCAAATGTGAACATGTCATATACAGCTTTACTAAAACATATGAATAAAGTTATCAGTATATATTTTGAGCAATGAGATAATAAACAGGTTTCTTTTTTGATAAAACATATGCATCTCAACTGTAGTAATCATGAAACATGCACAGTATTTTAGTTGATGCAAATGCATCATGCATATTATTATATAAAGTATAAATCCACAAAATAGTCACAATGAAAAACCCTATCATTCAGAATGGACTCATGTAACTTTCATAGTATCAATTTATTGATAGAAAAGTATTTACATAAATGTTAATAAAATAGGAAAAATAGAAATTTTTCTGATTTATTTACTATTTTTCTTAAAATATGTACAAATAAAACTTTTCAGATTGTCATTTCTTGAAATTTAAAAATGAAGTTACCTACACTGATAATTAAATATTAGTTTTCCAACAAGAGGGAAAACCAATATACTGCTTTAATATCAACAATACTGTTTCATTTTTATTGTTTTTTTCCAAATCTGAATTTTCTTTATAAAATCACAAAGTATTAAAAATGTGGGGATGGCACTGCCCATATTTGTATTCTTTTCATGTCTCCTGTAAAAACAAACAAAAAAGAACAGCAACAACAGCCAAGAAGGGAAATATTACAAGGGAATTACAAAACGATTTCAAACTCAAAAAGCCTCTAGCCTTAATACAATGGGTATATGATCACAGAAGGGCTTGACACAACTATTTTCTTTATTGTGACAATTTTCTTTTTTCATTTTATTAGTGATTTCTTGTCTAAACAATGAGAGACTCATGAACTTCTCTGTGATGAGTGAATCATGAACATGTTCTTTTGTAGGATGTTAAATCTGTCGCTCTTTAAAGCCAACTTGATTTTATACAGTATTTTAGAGCCGGCATCTGAAAACAGCAAACATACTCTTGGGCCCACTGTTCAGAGGTAGAGACTAATATGTCAGACATAATGTGCTTTGTTTGATGTTTGGTTGGTTGGTTATTTTTCTGACTGAAACAAAGTATCAGAACAACCATAGTAGAATGTACAAAACTGACCTACATACTTACAGAAAGTCAGCTAAATGTGCAAGGATTAAATCTTGAAATAAACTTGGTAAGCAATTAGAGGTAGAACACTTCTAGGGTTCAAGTTACTGGACCTTGTAAGTGATTACTTTGAGCTATTAGAAATGTCAAACAAAAATTCATCATCATCAACAGTTACTTACGATGAATTTCAATTACATCTAATTCATAATTATTTGTTGATGTATCTACAATTGTCAACATATTACTGTTAGTGTTGATAGAATACAAAGGTGAAGAGAAAATGATTTCTGCCCTCACTAAAAATAAGGTCCAATGGGGTAATTCACAGTGTCTTACCACAACTTAGTGATTTGTAGGAAATAGTATGGGAATTATTTTAGCATATGATTTCTCCTAATTGCTCTCAATGTATATTTAACTAATCACTTAATTTAAAAAAGTCTTATTTGTAGATATTTTAATACAAAATTAAGTTCTGGGCCAAAATAAAAACCAAATGTTATAAAGCCTGGCTTAGAGTGTGTCTCTAACTCACCCTCTAGATATAACAAGTATTTTGGAGGTATAGTCTTGCATATATTTTAAAATACCAAAAGGAGAACCTGGTGGCAGGATTGAGTTCATGGTAAGTATAATTTGTTAAATGACTCCTTGCTGGGGTGAGATCCCTGTTCCTGAGGTGCTACTGAATACAGACAGCATGGCAGCTGCCCTTTCCTTGCCGTGATAAAAGCAGAACTCTTCCCTCTCAATAGTGGCATTGGAATGACTGACAAGCAGCCCTGGAAAAAAGCCTCAGAGTGATGACTTCTGGCTTTAGGAATCCAGGCAGAGGGACAAAGTTACTGCTGGCATTATTATAATTATTATCCAGCAGGGGTTTACTTGACAATTTAGAAGAAATATTTGATTTATTTAGAAATATTCATTTTGAAAAATGTAAACTGATTAAAGAGCAAATTATTAAAATATATGTCTCTTGAAAAATTATAATTTCAAGTTAATTTACATTTTAGTAAAAAAGTTTTGAATATGAAAAAATGGGTAATTTTGGGAGAACCAAAAAATGGGATTCCTTAGACTTGATTGATTTTTCCAGTAGCGTTAATTCACTAAATATAATTTACTGTGCCTCCTATATGTTTAGGAAGGGAGCTGTGTTAGATCTGTATGAAATTGACAGCTTATATTTATATTTATTTAACAGCATTGTAAAAATAGGATTTTGAGAGAAATTACCAAAAGCAGGATGACCAGTGAGATCACTGACATTTTCTAGATAAAGTCCTGAAATAAATGTGTACTGGTGAGAAAAGTATGAAGAGTTTGTAGTTCCGAGCTATATACGAGGTAAAATTCATAAGATGTAGAAGATAAAAAAATTGAGGCAATTCCACACTTTGCCTGGGTGACAGAAAGAATGGCAATGACATTAACAGAGAAGAGGAGATAAGATTAAAAAAAGAGCCAAGACGATGAGTAACATTAAAGATGTCGAATAAGTGCTGGATGGAAGACATCCATTTAGATCTATCCAGTAGGCAATTCAATATTTAATACCATACTTCTGAAGGAGAAAGATTACAAATTGTTGTGCTTGCACTATTAACAATATCCAGTAGGAGGTGTGGTAAGGAAAAATGATTGATGAAATGAAAAAAATCAACTGTTTAATGATGTCTTAGTTTCATAAGGCTAACTTAAAGTAGCAAAAGCTAAATGGCTTAAAAAAAAAAAACAGACATTTTTTTTCTCACACTTTTGGAAGGTAGAAGTTCAAAAGCAAAGTATCAGCAGGGCAATACTCTCTCTGAATCCCATAGGGGAGAATCCTTCCTCGCCTTGTCAAGCTTCCAGTGCTTGCTGGCAATACTTGGTACTCCTTGGCTTGTAGCTTCAGCACTTCAGTCCCTGCCTCAGTCATCACATGGTATTCTCCCCCTCTGTCTGTCTGAGTCCAAATTCTTTCTATGACAATACCAATTATATTGTATTAGGACCTACCCTACTACAGTTTCGGCCACATCTTAAGTAATCACATCTTTAAAGATCCTATTTCCAAATAAGGTCACATTCACAGGTACCTGCGTTAGTTCTTCAACAGAACTTTTTTGGAGAACACAATACAACCCATAAGAGCTGGACTGATAAAAAAAATTAGCATTGTAAAAAACAAAATGGGCTCGTCAAGTAAGGAAAAGATTTTGCTCAGGGGGTTGCAACAGTAAGAACCTTCATTAATAGAGAAAGTCTCAAAGAAAAGGAAGAGGTCTGGGGTTTTATAGAGACATGTAAACAAGACAGTCATCCATGAGTGTTAGGGATGCCATGAAGAAGAATGGAGATGGGCCTTATTTTGCAATATGTGAGAGCAAGGTAGTACTTTGTGGGTAGCCATTCCCAGGAAAACAATAGGGTAAGTTGATTTCTTAACTTTTCTGCTTTTAGGGAACATATGAACCAGATAAAGTTCAAGATTTTCAGCATCAATATTGAATGCTTACTTATCACTCACTAGTTGTGCATGTTTGGATAAATTCATTAACCTAACCTAGTTTCCTCATTGATGGGGATAACATTTTTCATATTTTATTTTCATAAAGATTCACTGAATTAATATGTGAAAACACTTAAAACATTGACTAGCATGAAAAAAGAAATTATGAATAAAATTCTATTAAATGATTAAATAATAAATATATGAATTCAAATGAAATTAAAGTATTGCTTAAGAAATTAAGATTAAGCATGACAAAAGATCAAATTATGCAAGTTTGTTGCAAGCTAAAGATTTCTTTTATGCTCATTAAAGAGAAGAACAGCTGTTATGGATTGAATCATGTCCCCCAAAAAGACATGTTCAACCCTGATCCCCACTCCTGTGCATGGGAACTCCTTGTAAATATGATTTTCCAAGATCTTCCTAGTTAAAAAAAAAAAAAAAATCAAACTGTCTTAATCCAAAATAAGTGGAAGAAATTTGGCCATAGAATTAGGAGACCGAAGGAGATAGACGAGGAAAAAGATTGCCATGTGATGGAAGTAGAGACTGAGTGATGAACTTCAGCAAGCCATTGCAAGAATGCTACAGATTTCAGAGAAATAATGGTTTGGCTTTACATTGATTTTGGACGTCTAGCCCCCAATACTGTACAATGATAAGTTTTTATTGTTTAAGTCACCCAGTCTTTGGTATTTGTTATGGAAGCCCTGACAAACTAAGATAGATACCAAGGAAGAAAAAGTAATCTGCACACAGAAATGTCTTTTAGGTAATTAAAATTGGAACAGAATGATATGACTGGTGTACCATTGATGCAGAAGTTACTTTAATCTCCAACACAAAATTATCTGACTTTAAAATTTTACAAAACAAACCAGTTCAATCAAAACACTGGCTTTTTAACTAACTAAACAAAACAAAAACAAAGCTTGTTATCCTGTTTATATGTGCTTAAAAAATTTTAATTGGAAACTGCAAATCTACTAACATCTGTTAGATGTTTTGCCAAATGTATCAAGATGAGCAATTACTTTAACCTTTCTTTTTACACATTTTAATGGATTCAAAGACAGTCATTCACATTTCCCCTGAATTTCTTCGTGTCAAACCTGCTCCCAATTAAAACTATTCTTAAAGATCTTGTTTCCAATTTTCTATAATTGCTCATTTTCCAATGTTGAGAAAAATTTTTAAAATGAATAATTGTTATATTTTCAGAATAATGAGAAATGATTTAAAAATTTTTCCTTTAGAAATGCTGGTTTATTTTTATTTTAAATACTGTCTATTAAAATGTAGAATTTAAGCAAAATCAGACAAATAAATGGTTTATTTTGTGAATTGTTTAAAACTTTAATAACAATTTGACAATAACAACATGTTTGGTGTTTTAAATGAATTTCACATGAATTATCAACATAAGGTAATATCTACTTGCTTGGTTAAAAGCCTTATTTCTTTCTGAAGTGTAAAATTTCATGGATGTATCCTTCATTAAATAATATTTTTTAAATGAAAGAAAGAATAGCTGTTACTTCATTTTCATGAATAAATACAGAAATAGTCTATTGCCAAGAGAATCTGCTATCTCTTGTTAATTTGAAAATGCTTTTCTTTTCTTTGGTGGAAATTATACACTAGATAGATAATAGGTTCCAAAGTGAGCATGCCATTTACTCTCTTGCAATCCTTGAGCTTCTCATCTAGGAATAACAGGATTCTGCTACAAAAACTATCAGAGAGAAAAAAAAGAAATGTTTTAACCACTGTTTAGCTAGCTCACTAGATAGGCTTTTCTTTACATTCCTTTGGTAAACATCCCACCAAAGGTATTCAAAAAGCTGAGTTTTTGTGACTATTAAGCTATGCTCCAAAGCACTATCTTCTTCTTCTGCAATTAAGTTTTTGCTTCCCACAAATTGCTTCCATTCGTTCACAAATTTATGTATGCTGGTTACACTATTATTCCACTTAAATATCACCAATAAAATATAGGATCAAAAAGAAAGTGAGATTCTGACAGATAGGAGTAATGTCTTCAACATGGCAACAAAAGATCCCCTGGAAAAGTATCCCCTTAGAACCAAATAACAAAAGGACAAATTCCACCTGCTTGAATCTCTGCAGTACAATATCTCTATTGTACTACAGAAGGACTCTACAAATACTGAAGTAAAGAAAAAGAAAAAGAAAAACAAACTCCAAATCATGTAGGAGATTTCTGTCCCAGATCCTCCACCCTCGACTCTTACTATCACTTGGTCCCAAGAAACTTGGGAGTCACAGAAAGGCAGCATGGCTTGGGTCCCTCCACGCTGCAGAGGCAGATCATAGAGCCATTCATAGCAGTAAGTTCTAACTCCAGGTATATCCAAGCACAGGGATCCAAATCTGCAGAGACCCATGGTGGGACACAAGTGGCTAAGGCACATGAAAAGATGCTCAACATCATTAGCTTTGCATTACATAAATGCAAATCAAACCATTTCACAACCACAAGAATGGCTACTATTAAAAAAAAAAAAAAAGAAAACAGAAAATTACAAGTATTGGAGAGGATGTGGGGAAATAGGAACTCTCATTCATTGCTGGTGGAAACATAAAATGGTGAAGCCACTATGGAAGATAGTTTGACAGTTCTTCAGAATGCTAACTATAGAATTACCATATGATTTGGCAATCTCATTACTAGGTATATACTCAAAGCATTGAAAGAAGACTTGAAGAGATACTTGCACACCAATATCCATAGTGGCATTATTCACAATTGCCAAAAGATGGAAGCAACGCAAGTGTCCTTCAGCTGATGAACAGTTAAACAAAATGTGGTATATTATATATAAATATATATATATATATAGGGATATTATTCAGCATTAAAAGTAATGAAGTTCTGATTCATGTGACAATATGTATGAACCTTGAAGACATCATGTGAAGTGAAATAAACCAGAATTAAAATGACAAATATTGTATGATCTCACTGATATAAAGTAATTAGAATAAGTAAACTCATAGAGTCAGAATCTAGAATAAAGTTTACCAGGGGCTGAGATGGAGGAAGGCAATGGGTTTAGTGCTTATATTGTACATATTTTTTACTGGATTTGATTGTAAAGTTTTGGTAATTGGATGGTGCTGATGAAAACAAAACATTTTGGATTTAATTAACAGCACTGAATTATATATGTGAATGTGGTTTAAAGGGGAAATTTTTAGTCATATATATTTTACTAGAATAAAAATTGAAAGTAAAACATAGGACTATACAGCACAATGAACTCAATTGTAAATGATGTACTATAGTTAATAATACAATTATAAGAATGTTCTTTTATGAATTGTAAAAAATTTGCTTTACTAATGCCAGTTGTTAATGAAAGGATGGTATAAGGGAACACTTTATATATTTTATATATTTTATATTTTTTATATTATATATTTATTAGATATTTTAAATATATATTTTACATTTTTGTAAACCTACAACTTTTAACAAAACTTTTAATACAAAAAATAAATGAGATTTTTGCAGGTTGATTGTTTTGGAAATAGTTTCTTTGAGAAGATTTTATAAATTCAAGTTAGTAAAAAAATTGCAAATTAGGAGTGGATATGATAACATCAAAAGACATGGAAAATTTTGTGAAAAGCTAGAAGGAATAAGCATTTATCTTGATACACAAATCCTTTCATTAAAAAAAAAATGAAATAATTCTCTAAAATGTATTATGGCTGTGATTTATGTGAGTAAAAGGACACTGACCCACAATGGTGGACCCATAATTACAAAATGACCTTGGCCCTGTTTCAAAATATTGGCAGTGAACAGCAAAAAAATTATTTATTTAAAAATTGTATGATTTCTGCTTTACAAGTTTTTTTTTTCTTTAATTACCCAACTTCTGGCATGTAGCCTATCAGAAGAGAAGGTCTTTAATATATAAGATAATGAGCTCATTTTGCAGGATGAAATAAGTACAATGTCTGAATAGGTATTTTGATAAGAAAAAACTTATGTCCAGTGTCACATTCTTTCCATTCACTCACAAATATTCTGTAAGCACTCACCATGTGGCACTTAAGTGTGTAACTAGTGTGGAAATAAAATTGCCAGTAAAAAAAAAAAGTATTTTTATTGGCAACTGGGAGTTGATAGTGCTAATTTAATTTTGTTTCTTGAATATTTGGCTGAGAAAAATAATGGTTAAGGAGTATAAATATGCTCATGAAAACAGTGATGGAACAATGATAAATCTGACTTCTGGTTTCAACTCTGACAATTAAAGAACTAAGAAATCATCACTCCTGCCCTTTTAACAGAAAATGAGATGAACAAACTGAAAATTGATGACTTTTCTTGGAGTCCTCAGAGAACTGAGATCACATGGCTTCCTGCCACCCTGAATTCTGGAGAGAAAGGTGAATCCAGATAGTGACAGCTGAGAGCTGCTTAACTGCAGTAGAAGCTGCTGGAACTATAAACTGGTAGGAAAATTTGAAGAATATCTGTAGGCTGAATGTGGAATCACTTAAGAAGGAGAAACACTTGGAAGCCACAATCTTTGAAGGGGCCCTGAATTTTAATATTTTACTTCCAAGAACCCCCTCAAGTGCAGATATTAAAGATTCAAGAAAGATCTCCTCATGGTATGGCAGGAGGATGGGGAAAGTAAAACTTTTGAATTATGCTCAGAGTGTTCTTCATAACAAAAACTTACTCTCCAGGGGCAAAGACATTGACAGAACTTAATCCCACATGGGGGAAGGAGATTTCTCTGACCGCAATCACCTAAAGGGGGAAGGAAGCTAAGAAATATTTATGAAGAAACAGGCTCACTAAAAAACTCAGACAAGAATATGATTATTACCCTCCTGCACAACTGACCACCATACTAATAGGACTCCAATATAATAACAGCAGATTGCTATTGAAAAAACTATAGTGGGTAACTTTATTTAAGGAGCCGTTTGTAGCAAAGTGCAAAGAAGTAGCAACACACACACATGCACAAAAGTGGAATTTGAATTTTCTGGCACCTACAGTTACAACAAATATTAAACACAGCACACTTCAAGCCAGTTAACATAAAACCTAACAAACTTCACACTGAAAGCTGTAGTTCCTGTTTCTTGACACATAATGTCCAACTTTCAATACAAATTCCTTGACATGTTTAATGACAAGTAAAAACATAATGTGAAGAGACAAAACAGACATCACAACCAGATTCAAAATATGACACATATTTTTGTATTATCAGATTATGGGTTCAAATTAATTATGATTAATGTATTTGGAATCTAACGGAAATTTTCAACATTCAAGAACATATGTGTAATGTAGTAGAGATATGGGAACATAAAAGTTAATGAGAGAAATAAAAAAATACTACAACAGAAAAGAGGCATATCTTTGATGATTTCATTAGTGGACTGTACACAACCAAGAAAAAATCAGTGAGCTTGACGATAGGCCAACCAAACCGAAGCTTCCTAAATTGAAATGCAAAGAGAGAAAGTAATGAAAAAGACAAAGAGAGAGAGAGCAGCACAGAACATCCATGTACTGTAGAACAATTTCAAATTTTCTGTAACAAATGAAGAATGCCTTTGATGGGGTCATCAGTATAATAGACATGGCCAAGGAATGAATCGGTGAGTTTGAAGTTGGGTCAATTCATGACCATGGGTCAATGAAATGCAACAGAGAAAAAAGTATAACAAAAACATAATAGAACATCAAAAACTGTGGCATAATTTCAGAAGATGTTATACATGCATAGTTGGAACAAAAGAAAGAGACAGAGCAAAAGAAAGCTTTGAAGTAGTAATGAACAATTTTTTCCCTAAGATTAACAATAGACAAAAAAACTATAGATAGGAACCCAAGAGAACACAAAAAGAGGATAAAAACATAACTAAACTAAACCTAGATATATCATGTATAAACTACAGAGAACCAAAAATAAGGACTCTTGAATAGTCAGAGGCAAGGGTGAGAGACATCTTATCTAGAGAAGAATAAGAATAAGAATTACAATGAACTTCTTATCATCAAACCATGAAAGCAAGTAGGCAGTGGAATGAAGCATTTACATTGTTAAAAATATAAACATATCAACTTAGAATTCCATATCCAGCAAAATTAACATTCAAAAATGATGTGAGGCAAAGTATAGAGATAGTAAAAAGACAAGTGGTTGCCATGGATTCAGGAGGAGGGAGGGAGGGATGAATAGATGGAGGAGGGAATTTTTAGAGCAGTGAAACTATTTTGTATACCATAACAGTGGGTACCTGACATTACATATATGTCAAATACCATAGGAATGTACATCACAAAGAGTGAACACTATGTAAACTATAGACTTTAGTTACTTTTAATGTATTAAAATTGGTTCATCAGTTGTATTATATGTACCACAATGAGGCAAGTTGTTAATAAGAGGGGAAACTGTGCATGTGGGTATGTGGGAACTCTCTGTACAGTCTGTGTAATTTTTTTTCAAACCTAAAACTTCTCTAAAGTAATTTTTATTATTTTTATAAATGTGAAGGAGAAATAATGACTATCTCGGTGACTCAAATAAAAATAAACAGGGAATTCATCTTCAGCAGAACTACTTTGCAAGAGATGATAAAAATTTTCATCAGGTAGAAGAAAAATTATATACATTGAAAACTTGAGTTTACATAAAGAAAGGAAGAACATCAAGAAGTAATAAATAAAGTACCATAATATATTTTACTTTTATTCTTAACTGACATAAAATATGTCTTTGTTTAAAATAACAATGATAATAACAAAATATTGAGTCATTATTGCCAATAAATAAGAGAAATGAGTGAAAATACTGTCTTAATGGACAGTGGGAGCAATTGGGAATACTGTATTTTAAAGATCCCTGCACTAAATGTGAAGCAGTATCATGTTATTTAAAGGCACAAATAGATAAGTTTAAAATGTATTATTACTGACCCTCAGGAAACTAGTAATTTTTTAAACAAATATAGTTGATATGCTAAGAAAGGAGAGAAACTATAATATTTTAGAATGTTCAGTTAAAACCAGTGAAGGAAGACAAGAGGAAACTATTTAAAAAAAAGAAGAAACAAAGTATAACAAATTGAAAAAAGCTACAAGCCAGATAGATACTAGCACAGCTGTATCAATAATCACTTTAAATATGAATTGTCTAAATACACCAATTAAAAGGCAGAGATTGTCTGAGTGCATATAAAACTATGTGTTGTCTACAAGAAACCCATTTTAAGTATATAAACTCAGGTTAAAAGTAAAGAAATATAAAAGAATATAGCATGCTAACATAAAAAGAAAGCTGGAAAACTACATTAATTTTATTCAAAGCAGACTTCAGAAATGAAAATTTTCATGGATAAATTGGGGTATTACATTATAATAAAAGAATCACATATCCAAGTATACATAAAAGGTTAAATGTTAATGAACTTAACAACAAAGTTTTAAAATGCATGCCAACAAAGCTAATAGAAATGAAAGGAGAAATAGACAATTACACTATTATAATTGGAGACTTGAACAACCCACTTTTAGTGATTGATGTATCAACCAGGCAGAAAAGCTGTAAGGATATAATTGACTTGAACAGCACTCTCAATCAATGTGTAAGATACACATCCTTTTCAAGCTTTCATGGAACATTCCCCAAGATAAAACACAAGATGCCCATAAAGCACACCTTATCAAATGTAAGCTAACATAAATCATACAAATTATGTTATCAAACTAAAAAATATTAACCTAGAAATGAATAACAGAAAGTTAGCTAGAAAATATCCAAATATTTAGATGATAGAAAACATACTTCTAAATAACATATGGGTCACAGAAGAAGATGTAAGAGGAATTTTTAAAAAAGGAACTAAATGAAATGGTAATACAACTTTCCATAATTTGTAAGATGCAATGAAGCAGTTTTTAGAGGAAAATTTATAGCCCTAAATTTATGTATTAGAAAAGGTGAAAGATCTAACTAATATCATCTAAACCTCTATTTTAGGAGAGTAGAGAAAGAAAAGCATTTTAAATCTAAACCGTGCAGAGTAAAAGAAATGAAAAAATAAAGCAGAAATCAAAGAACTTGAAAACAGGAAGATAATAGAGAAAATCAACTAAACCAAAGGTGGGTTTTTGAAAATATTAACAAAATTAATATACTACCATACAGGCTGAGAAAAGATAAAAGAGAGGAGGCACAAATTACCAACATCAGAAATAAAAGCATCACTACTGATAACTACTCATTAAAAGGATAACAAATGAATATCACAAACAACTCTATAGCCCCTAATTTGATAAATAAGTTGAAATGGGCCAATTCCTTGCAAGACACAAACCATCAAAACTCACACAAAGAGAAATGAATAATCTGTATAATCCTATATTTATTAAAAATTTTAATTAATAGTTTATAATCTTCAAAAAAAAAGTTTAGGCCCAAATGGTTTAACTGGTGAGTTCTTGCAAATATTTAAAAAGAAATGATAATGATTCTCCACAAACTTCTTCAGAAAATAGAAGCAGAGGAAACACTACCTAATTCATTCTATAAGACCAGTATTACCCTAATAACAAAAGAGTATAAACATATTACAGGACATAAAAAGTATAGACAAAAAAGAGGAAAGAAAAAAAAGAAAAAAGAAAAAAAGTATAGACTAATGTCTCTAATAAATAGAGATACAAAAATCCTCAACAAAATAGTTACAAATCCAATTCAACAATGTATGAGAAGACGTACACACTACGATCAACTAGAATTTATTCCAGTTATGCAAGTCTGGTTCAATATTCAAAGGTCAATCAATGAAATACACCACATTAACAAGCTAAAGAAGAAAAATTATAGGATCACATCACTTGATGCAGATATATGTTTAACAAAATTGAATGCCCCTCCATGATAAAACTCTTTCATCAAACTAGGAATATTGGGATACTCCTCAACTTCATAAATAATATCAACAAATATAAACCTACATCTAACATCATACAAAAATGTCCTCACTCACCACTCCTATTTAACTTTTTCTGGAAGTCCTACCTATTGCAATAAGACTACAGCCCTCACCCTAACCCCCAAAAATAAAAGATGTATACAAATTAGGAAGAATTAAAATTGTCTTTATTTTTGTTCAGTTGACATGCCTGTCCATGTAGAAAATCATAAAGAATAAACCGAAAAAACAGTGAAAACTCCTGGAATTAGTAAGTGATTATAGAAAGGTTGCAGGACACAAAGCTAGTATGCAAAAATCAATTGCTTTCCTTATACAATAAAATGAACAATTCAAATTTAAAATAAAAAATACCGTTTATAAAAGCACCGCACAAAGAAATGAAATACTTAGGCATACAGATAAAAAAAAATATGCACAGGAGCTATATACAGAACACTACAAAACTCTGTTGAAAAAAATAAAAGGACATCTAAATAAATGTAGAAATCTCAACTGTTTATGGAGTAGAAAACTTGATATTGTTAAGATGCCAACTTTCCTCAACCTAATCTTTAGAATCAGAGCAATGCCAACCAAAATCCATGAAAGCTATTTTGTAAACAATTGTAAAAGTGATTTAAAATTTATATCGAAAGGCACAGAAATAGACCCACACAAATAGTAGTCAACTCACCGTTGACAAATGAGCAAAAACAAATCAATGGATAAAGGATAATCAGAAAAGCATAAAAACTATTGGTACTAAAGCATTTGCACATTCATATACAAACAAATGTTACACATTTCACAAAAATTAACTCAAAATGTGTCTGAGACTTAAATGTAAAATGCACAAATAAATCTCCTAGAAGAAAACAGAAAAGAATCTAGGTGACCTTATGCTTAGTGATGAGATTTTTAGATACACTGTCAAAAGCATGCTCTATCAAAGAAAACATTTTATGAGTTGGACTTTATTAAAATTAAAATTTCTTTTCTGTGAAAGACATTGTGTACAGCATTAAAAGGCAAAGCACATACTGGGAGAAAATATTTGCAAAACATAAATCTGTTTAAGGATTTTTTTAAAAATATATAAGGAACACTTTTAAAAAATCCAATAATAAAAGAAACAATTCAATTTTTAAAATGAGCTAAAGATCTATATCATATATAGATCTATATCATATATATATAAAAGATCTATATCATATATGATCTATATCATATATAGATAACAAATAAGTATATGAAAAGATACTCAACATCTTTGGCTCTTTAAGAGATTGCCAATTAAAACAACAATGAGATACCACTATGAACCTATTAAAATGACTAACATCTAAAAAAAGGACAATGCACTTTGTGGGTGAAGATGTGGAATGATAGGAACTCTCATATATTATGGGAATACCTAGGTATATGCCAAATGATTTTAAAACTTATGTCAATACAAAATCAATGCACAAATACTTATTGTAGCTTTATTCATAAGCACCAAAAACTGGAAATGAAGGTGTCTTTCAAAAGGCAATTAATAAGATTTAAATGCTCTATAAGCTGAGAAGATATAGATGCAAAAGCCCCCCTTCCGCAGTAGCAATGGGCTATTTCTTAGATCATGGTTTCTAATAATATTCTCCAATACAAGGAACCAGGGCTCCTTGGAGAAATGTGACAGAAGACTGAAGTAGGAAATATACAAGATGAGCCTGGGACCTGGGGGAAAACAAGGAAGAACTTAAAACACACAAAATCAAAACAAAATTATGGGGTTATGTCAAAGGGACACAGGAGCCAACTGAAAGAGCTCACAATGGTCAAAGCAGTAAGAATTTGAACAATAAAATAAAGTAGTATTAGATGATAACTCTAAGTATGAAACAAAGATCCATGTTTCCTTACTGATATCAGTAAATGATTGAATAAATCAATGGAGAAGAAGGGATCAATCTCACATGCAGTAGTAATCCAAATAATTTATGTAGATGCTACCTACTTAAGGAGGTGTAGCTTGACTCCCAGTCATTAAGTATGGGCTATGCATAGCAACTCATTTTCAAAGAGTACAGAAAATTAGGGAGAGGAGATAGTAAGTTTACTGTAGAGAAATCTCACAAACACTACATCAGTCAAGAAACAATGCCAACTTTAATAGTGATAAGTCATGTTGATAGTATGCACCCTTAATATGACGTGATGCAGTGGTATTTTACTTCTGTGATCTTCCTCTCAAAATTCTATAACCAGTCAGACAAATCTCAAATGAAGGACATTCTACAAAATATCTGACCAATACTTCTTAAAACTGTGAAGGTCATCATAAACAAGGACTCTTTGAGAAACTGTCCATTCCAAAAGGTGCTTAAAAGATAAAACAATTAAATGTAATGTGGTATCCTGTAATCGAAAAAGGACTTTATGTAGAAACTAATGAAACTTAAACAAGTGTGGGCTAAAGTTAATAATAATATATCAACACTGGTTCATTAATTGTGTCAAATGTACTCTACTAATGTATGATGTTAATAACAGGGAAACCTGTTATGGGGTAGATGGAAATTTTCTGCACTAACTTGGCAATTTTTCTGTAAAAATAAAACTGCTTTCAAAATTAATTTAATTAGAGCCATGGTAAATCTAAAAATATTTTAAAATTTTGAATTGTCATTTAGATATGATCAATTATTAAGCATCAGTTATTAACTATAAAAAAGTGAATTATTAGCAAATATATTGGAATGGTTAATAACATAAATGTGAAAGATCAGCTGCCTGCTTGGGTTTGAAATCTTGCTTCATGTAGCCGGTCATGTTTCTTCATCTCTTTGCAACTGTTTTCCTCAACTTTTAAGTTGGGTTAATGATAGTATATATGTAATACATTTCTTAAGAGTAAATGGTTAATATATAATAAATACTTGGAACATACATGACACATAGAAAATCTCAAAAATGACACCTGTAATTGTTTGTAAAATTAATTTTTAAATTCTTTAAAAATACTTTGCAATTCATAAAAATGTTGCAAACATAGTAAGAAAGTGCTCTTACGTGTTTCACCAACCTTCTCCTAATGAAAAATCTTACATAACCAGGGTAAAAATCGGGAAATAAGGAGATTCACAAAGATAGATACAGCATCATTAACTAACTTTCAGAAATAATTCAATTTTCAATAGTTTTCCCACTATGTTCTGGAACAAGATTCAATCTAGGATCCCAAAATGCATTTAGTTGTCATGCCATCTTAGTCTCCTCTAATCTGTGAAAATATATCACTCTTTGTTTTATATGATCTTGGCACTTTTGAAGAATTCTGATCAGTTATTTTTATAGAATGCCTCTTAATTAGGACTTGCAATGTTTTCTCATGGTTTGTTTGAGTTTATGCACTTTTGGCAAGAATGAAACAGAAGAAATGCAGTGCCCTTCTCAATGTACTGCTTCAAGAGGTACATGATATTGATTTGTCTTACTGGTAATGTTAACTGTTAATGTTAACTGCCAAGTTTCTCAACTGTAAAGTTACTTTTTTCCCTTTTAATTAATAAAGACATGGGGAGATACTTTGAGACTATGAAATTATCCTGTTTCTCATTATGCTTTTCATCCACTAATTTTAAAATCCATCAACAATTCTCACTATTTATATTAGTGTCTACCTAATGGTGAATTTTTATTTCTATTATTCATTCTAAATCTATTAATTCAAACCCCATTACAAAAAAGATCTCTCCTGTCCCTACAATTAACGTATTCTATTATACATTCTTGTTATTATGCATTAGTGGGTATGTAAAATAATTACAAAGATTTGCTAAGTAAGTCCCCCTTGTTTGCAATCACTGTGGTTAACAGTGCACACACAGGAAACAGGGAAGTCTGACATGATATTAGGATTGAATTGGTTAAATTTTAGAACCATGAGGTATGTGCAAATTAGTCCACTTGCTGTTTATCATAGCAATTGCAAAATATTTACTCATTCATTCAATGGATATTTATTGAGGCACATACCTTCATTTGCCAAGGCTGCTATAAAAAATACCATGGAACGAATCTGGGTGGGCTGAGCATGAGATTTACTTTCAGGAAGTTAACTGTTGATATTGATCCAAATGCTGACATGAAAAGTGGCAACAGCAGGAAAGGGCAGCAGGTCTAGACCTCTGTCACCTATTGCCAATTGGAGGAGGTGGCAAAGCTCAAGTCCTCTGAGGAAATATGGCTGCTGATCCACGGATGAGTTTATGATGTCACTTGCTTCTTCAATGAGAATCCTAGTGGAGAGGAAGTTCTGTAACAAGCTGGTACAGATGCAAGTGAAAGCTTTGAAGATGTTGGCCACTCCTCTGATGACAGAGAAATGCTCAAGCAGTACTATATTGTTGATGTCCATCCAAGTGACATTAAATATAAACATAGTAGCCTTGGATCCCTGAAAAACAATGTGCAAAAGTTGCCAGTCATATTGTGTTTTCCTCTTCATAGGCACTATTCTCTTACATCCGCTATTGTCACTACACATTAGGAAGCAAATCCTCCTGAGGAGACCTTGTTGAAGTCTGAAAAGTACATCGACTTAGGAGTGAATATGAGAGTTATAGCATCGCCCTCTCCTTGAATCCTCCCTATTGTAATTTCTCCCTTTGAGCCAAGATGGATGGGCAGGCATCCATCATAAATCTGGGACCAGAGCCCTTCATTTCTCAGAGATTTACTCCAAAGTACCTGCTCACTGTCCTGTGTCCTTGTCAATGTTTTCTCCATTCACTGGTTTCAACCAGAACTTTTACATTTCAAAATGACCACATAACTGGTTGGCTTAAACAACAGGAACTTACTGCCTCACAGTTTTGGAGGCTAAAAGTCTAAAATCAAGGTTTTGGCAGGTCATATTTTCTCTGAAGTCTGTACTGTTCTGGTGGTATCTTGTGGGCAATCAATCTGTCCCTTCTCCTTCTGACTCCTCTGTTCCTTCTACTTCTCCAGCTTAGTGGTCTTGATATCTGTTTTATTTTTCTATTCTTATAAGAACTTCAGCCAATTTGGGTTAAGGCTCACCCTCATTTACTTTTAGCACATCTTAACTTCTTCAAAGATCCTATTTACAAATGAGTTCACTGCCACAGGATTTGGGGTTTGGACTTGAACCTGTCTTGTGGGGGACATGACTCAACCCCCACTACCCTGCCATGAGCCAGACATTGTACTAGTCTCTGGGGAAACAATGATGAGTGAAAACATTTGCAAACACAGGGTCAAGAAGCTTGGAGTCTATTGAGGGAGAGACTATTGGAGTCTATTGAGGGAAGTTTGGAGTCTCAATAGACTCCAATAAAAAAAAAATAAATGTGAGATTGCCAAATAGCACACATATGAATAGCATATAACTACATTATATTTTACAGAGAAAAGATATGTGATGTTTCTATGATAGAGATGCAACCTCATCAGGGATATTAGATGCATCTTCCTTGAAGTAATAGCAATCAAATCAAAATCTGAAGGATGAGTAAGTCTTTTTTAAAAAATTTAAATTTTTTTTTTTAATTTTTAAAGAAGTTTTAGATTACATAAATGTTACATAAAAATATAGGGGGTTCCCATATACCCCACCCACACACACATTCTCACATTAACAACATATTTCATTAGTGTGGTGCATTTGTTACAATTGATGAACACATATTGAAACATTGCTATTAACCATGGAATATAATTTACATTATAGTTTACATTTTGAACCGCACAATTTTATAGGTTTTGCCAAAAATGTATAATGATCTGCATCCATCATTGCAATGTCATGCAGCACAAATCTCATGTCCCAAAAATGCCCCCATGTTACACCTATTCTTCCTTCTCCCTACCCTCAGAACCTCTGGTGGACACTGTCTTCATATCAATGATAAAAGTTCTTCCATTGATAGAATAATCATAAGTCTATTTCAGTCCATAGTTGCAATTCTCCCTTATGTTTATTCATTCCTCAATCTTGAGGATTATGGGATGGTGAGGCTCACTCTGTTTCTGAATGAGAGGGGGCTTAGATCCCCTGGGGCAAATGGGTGGAACTGTCCTGCTTGTAGTTGTAGATAATCACTGTTATGGGGGATGGGTGTTGTCCATCATCATCCTGCTGTTTGTTGTCCTGGGTGAGTCCAATGAATGGAAGAGTAGGTATTGAAACTCTGCTGAGATTCAGGGCTCAACCAACACATGAAAAGACCAAAGATTTAAGTATCTGGGACATATATTTAATGAGTATAGTGCTAATTATAGGTTCAAATAAAAGGGGCAGAAGAAATTATAAATGAATAAATTATAAATGAATAAAAGGGGTAGGGAAATTATAAATGAATCTAACTCTGTTAAATTGGGAAGCATAAATTCCAAAGTAAGGCCCGCTGACAGGGTGCCAAATTCCTGGGATTGTCTGCCCTGCTTTTAGTGTCTAGATGTCTCTAGAGCCCTGAGGAGACCTGCTGTTTGAGACATTGTTTACTGTGGCAGTCAATTAAACTCTGGAATGACCTCCTGACACACTTAGAAATCTCTTAGCCATAAAAACTCATTTGTATTTAATATTTCTCCCTTTTGTTCAAGGGTTTTTTTCCAGATGCATCATGAATCAGTGCTTGATAATAATGCCAGGGAGGCTAATCCCCAGGAGTCATGTCCCATGCAGGGGCAGTAAGTTTTAATTAGATGCAGATGTTAAGGAAGAAAATACTAGGAACCACAAATCAGATGAACAAAAGGCCCTGAGACTGTAGTATGATTTATAGCTAACAATCAACAGAGCAAGGACTAGAACCAATCAAATCAATTAGCATATATATATTTATAATCTGTTAAGATATGTTATATGATTTAATATAATATGTATACTATGATATATATTGATATGTAACATATCTTATGAAATATATAGATGATATATATGATTTTATGAAAACAGAAGGAATATAAATAGAAAATTTCAGATAAGTGGAGTAATTAATTGAAACACCTTTAAAAAAGTCACTCCCCAATTACAAGAATGTGCATGCAAAAAATGAGGTAAAAATCCATTTCTGACTAAAAACTTTTAAGCTAAGAATATTTTTAAAATATTTTTTATTACAGAGGTTGTGAACTTACAAAACAATCATGCACATGTATAGAATTCCCATACAACAAATTTTCACCAATGCACCACACCATTGTGGAACATTTGTTCCAGATAATATCATCTGACTATTACCGCTAAATATGGCCCATAGTGTCAATTTGACATATTTTTCCATACCCTGCTATGTTAACACAGTACATCTCTGGTATTGATGCAATAATATTAATGTATTGCTGTTAACTGTAGCCCACTGGTTACATTAATTGTATTTTTCCTATGCTTCTCCACATTCCCACCACCCTGCAATAGTGATGTACATCCATTCAGTTCACAAAAGGACATTCTTGCATTTGTACTATTAACCACAGCTCTCATTCACCTCTGGGTTCATTGTGTTATTCAGTCCCTAGATTATTCTCTAGCTTTCTTTCAATTGACATTTACATACCTAAAATACCCTTTTCAGCCACAATCCCATTTATAAACCAGCTGATAATCACTATAATGTGCTAACATCGACTCTAGCCATTTCCACACATTTACAATCAAGTCAATTAAAACTTCTACGTACATTCAGCACCAATATTCCTTCACAGTCCTCTTCTTATTTCTTAATAATCTATACTCCAGGTTTTAACTACATACATTTATTCTTTTTATTTCTTTCATATTAGTGAGACCATGCAATATTTGTCCTTTTGTGTCTGGCTTATTTCACTTAGCATGATATCTTCAAGACTCATCCATGTTATCATATGTGTCTCAATTTTATTTCTTTTTACTGTAGAATAGTATACCATCATATGTGTATACTATATTTTGTTTATCCCTCTGGTGGTTGATGGGCATTTGGTTTGTTTCTATTTTTGGTAATTGTGAATAACACTGCTATGAACATCGGTGTGCAGATGTCTGTTCGTGTCACAGTTTTCAGTTCTTCTGCATGTGTTCTTAGTAGAGGAATTGCTGAATCATATTGCAGTTTTACATTTAGCTTCCTGAGAAATGACCAAACTGTCTTACACAAAGGCTGCACCATTTTGCAATGTCACCAGCAGTTAAAGAGTGTTCTGATTCCTCCACATCCTCTCCAGCACTTATTGCTTTCTGTTTTTTTGTGTTGTTTTGTTTGTTTGTTTGTTTGTTTTTATTATGGCCATTCTATGAAGTGTGAGATAATATCTCATTGTCATTTTGATTTGCATTTCCCTCATAGCTAGTGCTATAGAATATTTTTTCATGTGCTTTTCAGCCATTTGTATTTCCTCTTTGGAAAAATTTATTTAAGTCTTTTGCCTGTTTTTGAATTGGATTGCTTCATCTTTTATTGTTGAGTTGTATGATCTCTTTATATAGAATTGAAAGCAAACCCTTACTGGATATGTGGTTTCCAAATATTTCTCCCATTGAGCGGGCTGTATTTTCACCTTCTTGATGATGTCCTCTGAATCACAAGAGTGTTTAAGTTTGAGGAGGCCCCATTTATCCACGTTTCCTTTCATTGCCTGTGTTTTCAGTGTAAGGATTAAGAATGCACTACCTACCAATAGGTCTTGAAGATGTTTTCCTACATTTTCTTCTAGGAGCTTTATGGTTCTTGCTTTTATATGTAGGTCTTTGATCCATTTTGAGTTACTTTTTGTATAAGGTGTGAGATAGGGGTCTTCTTTCTTTCTTTTGGATATGGATATACAGTTCTCCCAGCACCATTTGTTGAATAGGCTCTTCCTACCCAGCTTGGCTGGTTTGACAGACTCCTCAAAAATCACCTGACCATAGATGTGTGGGTCTGTTTCTGAACCATCAATTCTGTTCCATTGGTCTAGATTTCTGTCTTCATGCAAGTACCATGTTGTTTTTTACCACTGTAGCTAAGTAACATGATTTAAATTCCAGAAGTGAGAGTCCTCCAACTTTGCTTTCCCTTTTTAAGATGTTTCTGATATTCAGAGCCCCTGACCATTCCAAATAAATTTGGTAATTGTGTTTTCCATTTGTTGAAAAATGCTAGTGGAATTTTTATTGGGATTGCATTGAATCTGTATATCAATTTGAGTAGATTTGACATCTTAATGATATTTAGTCTTACAATTCATGAGCATGGAATGTTATTCCAATTATTTAGGTCTTCTTTATGAATTTGTTTTTAGCAATGCATTGTAGTTTTCTGAATACAAGTGCATCCTTGTTTAAGTGTATTTCTAAATATTTGTTTCTTTTAGTCGCTATTGTAAATATTTGATTGTTTTAGTCGCTATTGTAAATGGAATTTTTCCCCTGACTTCCTTCTCAGATTGCACATTACTGAGATTATAGAAACACCCTTTATTTTTCCTTATTGATTATGTATTCTGACACTCTACTTAAATCGTTTTTTATCTCTAGCAGCTTTGTTGTAGATTTTTCAGGAATTTCTAGATATAGGATCATATCATCTATGAATAGAGAAAGTTTTATTTCATCCTTTCCAATTTGGATGCCATTTATTTCTTTGTATTACCTGATTGCACTAGCTAGAACCTCTAGCACTATATTGAACAAAAGTGGTGACATTGGCCATCCTTTCTCGTCCGTGATCTCCTCGGGAAATCTTTCAGGCTTTCACCATTGAGTACAATGTTAGCTGTGTGTTTTTCTTATATGGCCTTTATCATGTGGAGAAAGTTTCCTTCAATTCCTATCTTTGTAGTATTTTTATCAAGAAAAGATGCTGTATTTTTTCAAATGTCTTTTCTGTGTCAATCAATAAGATCATGTGATTCTTCTTCTTTGATTTATTAATGTGGTGTACTATGCGGATTGATTTTCTTGTGTTGAACCACCAATGCATGCCTGGTATAATTCATCTGTGAAGCCATCTGGTCCTGGACTTTTCATTTTAGCAAGTTGTTTGATGACTGTTTCAATCTCTTTACTTAAGATTAATTTGTTGAGGTCTTCTATTCCTTCTAGGGTCAGTGTAGGTTTTTTGTACTTTCCTAGGAAGTTTTCCGTTTTATCTACATTGTCTAGTACGTTGGCATACAGTTGCTCATAGTATCCTCTTAAGATCTCTTTTATTTCAGTGGGATCATTAGTAATGACCCCATTTTCATTGTTTAAAAATTGTAAATTCTCTCTTTTTTTCTTGTAAGTCTAGTTAAGATTTTGTAAATATTGTTAATCTTCTCAAAGAAACAACTTTGGTTTTGTTAATTCTATTGTTTTTTGTTTTCAATTTCATTTATTTCTGCTCTGATCTTTGCTATTTCATTCATTCTACTTGCTTTGGGAATAGTTTGTTGTTCTTTTTCTAGTTTCTCCAGCTGTGTAGTTAGGTCACTGATTTTAACTCTTTCTTCTTTTTTAACGTAAGCATTGAGGGCTATAAATTTCCCTCTCAGCACTGTAATCCTTGCATCCTATAGATTCTGATATTTGGTGCTATCATTTTAATTCATGTTGTGATATTGCTGAATTCTCATGCAATTTCTTTCTTGATCCACTGATTATTTAAGAGTATGTTGTTTAATTTCTATATATTTGCAAGTTTTCCTTTTTTCTATCTATTGTTGATTTCCAGCTTTATTCCATTATGATCAGAGAAAGTGCTTTGTATAATTTTGATCTTATTGAATTTGTTGAGATCAGCTTTGAGACCCAACATATGGACCATCTTGGAGAAAGATCAATGAGCACTTGAGAAAAATGTATATCCTGCTATTTTGCGGTGCAATATTCTGTAAATATCTATTAGATTTAGTCGATTTATCGTATTATTCAAGCTCTCTGTTTCTTTATTGATTTCTGCCCAGAAGTTCTGTCCAATGCTGAGTGGTGTATTGAAGTCTCCAACTATTATTGTAGAGATATCTACTTTTTTCCTTCAAATATGCCAGTGTTTGTTCCACGTATCTTGGGGCATCCTAGCTAGATGCATATACATTGATTGTTATTTCTTCTAAGTGAATTGCCCCTTTTTATTAATATATTGTGTCCTTCCTTGTCTCTAATAACAGTTTTGCTTTTAAAGTCTATTTCATCCGATATAGGCATAGCTACTCCAGCTTTTTTATTTTTTATTTTTTATTACTGCATGTGTGGAATATCTTTTCGAGCCTTTCAATTGTAGTATATTGGTATCCTTGGATCTAAGGTGAGTCTCTTGTAGACAGCAAATAGATGGCTCATATTTTCTTATCCATTCTACCAGTCTGTGTTTTTTGATTGGGGAGTTTAAGCCATTAATAATCAATGTTATTACTGTAAAAGCACTTCTTCTTTCATCCATTTTGTCCTTTGGGTTTTATCTGTCATACTGTATTTTGACCACTCTTTTTACCCTTCTAGTTACTTTTACTGAATAATCTTCATTTCTAGACTTTCTTCCAAGCCTCCCTCTCCTGTCTTTTCTTGTCAGGCTGTAGCACTCTCTTTAGTATTTTCTGCAAAGCTGGTATCTTTGTTATAAATTCTCGCAGTTTATGTTTATCTGTGACTATTCTAAACTCACCCTCATTTTTGAAAGACAATCTTGCCAGATATAAGATTCTTGGCTGGAAATTTTTCTCTTGTGTATCTTAAGTATATGATACTACTGTCTTCTTGCCTCCATGGTTTCTGATGAAAATTTGCACTTAATCTTATTGGGTATGCCTTATATGTTATGCATTGTTTTTCTCTTGCTGCTCTCAGAATTCTCTGTTTGTCTTTGGCATTTGGCATTCTAATTACTATGTGTCTCAGAGTTGTTCTATTTGGATTTATTTGGATGGGAGTACTTTGTGCTTTTTGGACATGGATATCTATATCCTTCAATAGGGTTGGGAAATTTACTACCATTATTTCTGTAAATATTCCTTCTGCTTCTTTTCCTTTCTTTTCTACTTTTGGGATTCCCATGACATGTATGTTTACATGCTTCTTGCCATCATTTAGTTCCCTGAGATCCTGCTCAATTTTTCCATTCTTTTCTTCATCTGTTCTTTTGTATGTTTGGTTTTAAAGGGTATATCTTCAAGCTCACCAATCCTTGCTTCTGCCTCATCAAATCTGCCTCCAATTTATTTTTTATTTCATTTAGTGCACCTTTCATTCCCGTAAAATCTGCTATTTTTCCTTTTATTCTTTCAAATTTGTCTTTGTGCTCACCCAGTGTCTTCTTAATATCCTTAATCTCTTAAGTCATCTCATTGAATTTATTAAGGAGATTTGTTTGAACATCTATGATTAGTTGCCTCAACTCCTTTATGCCACCTGGAGTCTCATCTTGTCCTTTGACTGGGCCATATATTCCTCTTTCTTGGTATGGATTGTAGTTTTTGTTGGTGTCTTGGCATCTGGCTTTCTAGATGTGATTATTTTGGGCACAGTTTTTCACTTTAGTTTAGGGGTTTTCTTGCCCTTTGTCTCTTGCTGGTTGTGTAGTTGGAGATGAGGATGTAGTTGGTGCTGTCAGCTGTCGAGGCTCAAGCTGCCCATGTTGCCCCAGGAATTGATGAAACCTCTCCCATGTTTTTTCTCCACCAGGGATAGGAACAGAGTTGCAGCCATGTACAATAATCCAAGTTGTGCAGACCAAGACCATCTGTAGTTGCCCAGAGAGACTGATTAACCTTCACACCCCTACCTCCCCTGCCTAAGGTAGGGACGGAGCTGCAGGTATGGGTGGAAATCTATGCTGTGTGGGTCCAAAATGACTGCAGTTTCTCAGGTATGCTGGTGTAGCACCAGCCTCCCTCCTCTCCTGCCAGGGAAAGGGATGGACACTTTGGAGTGCCCAACAATCTAATTTATGTGGGCCAACTGCCTCTGCAGTTGCCCTGAGAGGCTGAGTGAGTACTGTTCCTTCTGCCTTTTAGGTGGTCTGGATGGAGCCACAGGCACCCAACAGTTCTGTCCCTGTAGGCCAAAAGTACCTGCCTTACCTGGAGAGGCTGAGGAAACACCAGCTCCCTCCTATCCTATTGGGGTGTGGGGGTGGATCCATAGTTTCCCAACAGTTCAGTCCCTCTAGGCAGAAAGTACTTACCATTGCTTGGAGAAGCTGAAGAATCACTGGCCCCCTCCTATTTTATTAGGGGATGGGGGTGGATTCACTGGTGCACAATAGTCTGGTCTGTACAGGCCAAAAGTGCCTGCTGTGCTCAGAAAGGCTGAGGAAACACCAGCCTTCTCCTCTCCTATTGGGGTATGTGAGTGTACCCAATGGCATGCACCAGTCTAGTCTATGCAGGCAGAAGGTGTCTGCCATTGCCCAGAAAAGCTGAAGAAACACAGTTCCACTCCTATCTTACTTGGGGTTGAGATGGAGCTATAGGTGTCCAACTGTTCAGTCTGTGTGGGCCAAAAGCACCTGCACTTACCCAGAGATTTTGGGGAAACAATGCCCCCCACTCTTGATCTTTAGGGGGTGGGAGTGGAGCCACAGGCTTCTAACATTAGAGTTCATGCAGGCCAAAAGCACCTGCAGCTGCCCTGAGAGAATGAGGAAACACCAGCCCCCTCCTATCCTATGGGGGGAGGGTAGGGGTGGAGATGGAATCAAAAGCACTCAACACACCAGTTTGTGTGACCTGAAAGAACCTGCAGTTGTCCAGAGAGGCTGAAGAAACACTAGGCCCCCTCCAATCATATGGGGATGAAGAGGTAGAGATGGAATCAAAGGCGCTCAACAAACCAGATCATGCAGGCCAAAAGAATCTATTGTTGCCCAGAGAGGCAAAAGAAACACAGCTCCTCTCCTGCCCTATTGGGGACAGGGATGGAACCCCAGGTGTCCAATTATTCATTCTGTGCTGGCCAAAAGCACCTGCAGTTACCCAGAGAGGCTGGTGCAGGTTCCCCAGCTTCCTCCCTGCTGGAGGTGTGGCTGGAGCCCAGGCTAGGGCTACAAACCAGTCTGGTTAGAAAGAAGCCAGCCCCTACCATCACTTTGATTTTCAATCAGCTCTGCTTCCCCTCAGGGTGAGAACAGTTAAAATGCCGACTACCGGCCTCTTTCTGACTTGAACAGGTTTAGGCTTTAGCTGTTCTTAGGATTATACTTTAGCCAGCCTAATTTACTAATCAGTAGCTGAAGTTGGTGGCCAAACATTTCTTCCTCCCCTATTTTTGGGAAATTGAGCTTCCAACTCTAACCACAGAATAGCTCCTAAGGTGACTTGTGCCACCAGTGGAGGATGGGCACAAGCCTCCGTGGTGTGCAATCCTCTACTCACACAACTTCATGGTAGATGGACTATCTCCTCCATTTATTCTTTCTAGGAAGTTGAAGGATGCTCTTCTTGTTTCCTGGGCCACCCAACCAGGTGCTTTAGATAACTCTGGGTGATTACTAACTGCCCTGAGCTGACTCTTGGAGCTCCTTAATCAGCCACCATCTTGCTGAGAATAGTTTTTAAACAGCAGAAAGAACATTTATATTTTGACATTTATCAGTAATGATATAAGAATAGTCACTCTTACCTATTCTCATAATGTAAATCATATTGATAATATTACACCCAAATTAAAAGGATATATATTAGAAATTTTGAGTTAACATTAGTATTATTATTAATAATGGATGATTGTTTACTATTATTCCAATTCTCAAGGATAGCTACCTCTCAAAGGAAATGCAAAACAGATACTTATAGGAGAGAGTATAGAAAGGAGATCAGAATCAAAGCCCGTATTCTATAATCAACAATGATCCTACATACAAAAGATGATGTATTTTTAAAAATCAATACTTGATATAAGAAAAATGCTATGGAATAAAATAATAAGAGTAAAAGACAAAGTCCTATACCATGCACAGGATAAAAATGAACATAAAATTTAAGAGAATTATTATATTTCTGAATTACAAGATCCTTTAAAGAATGCCAATTGTTCTTTCATAACTTATAGAAACTAATTTTTCAATAAAATATTTAAGCATTACTTTGAGAATATAACATAAGTGTTTTAAAAACATCTCTATTATTAAAAAAACAAAATTGCTGAAAAGTTTTGAAATTCAATGAAAACAAGAGGAAACTTTAAGAGATTTTGAAACATTATAAAGCTAACTTATGTGAAGAGTTGAACCTTATAGAAATCAATGTAAAATCCAATAAAAAAAAAAGCAAACACCTTAAATCCACAATATTTTGTAGAAAATTCTTGGCATCACACATTATTGAAAAAAATAGGAATTATATATTTTTAATTCTAATTAAGAAAAAGGAAAACTTATTCACACACACACAGAAGTTAATCCCAAGGTACCATGACATAAGCTTAAGATAAGTAAAAGAATTTTAAGGGAAAAATTTGTCCAATCACAGTATCAAAATGCTCTTACACACATGAAAGAACTGAAAGAAATTACAAAAAAACTACAATATTTTTTGCTACTTTTTTTCAGTTTTGCACATCAAGTTGTATAGCAAGTGAAATAAAAATGTCATCAACAAATTGATGAGGAATTTGTCACAAATATGATAAAGTTAATACCTTAGGAAAATTTGAAAAACAATGTGTCCTGATTTTTCTAAAGAAAAGTACGAGATAGAAAATGCACAAGAGAAGAACTGTTAATGGCCAATAACAAATGACAAAAAAAATCTTATATTGGTAAGGATCAAAACATCCTATAGCACATACAGAATAGCATCCATATAATATGTATTTTATGAGATTTTATGAGATTTTTTTCTTTTATTAAATGAACAACATCTTCTAGAAAATAGCGTCTACTGTCCATGAAGTTATAATCAAATGTCCAGTTTTACAGTTCATTGATAGCAAAGTAAACCACTACAACCTGTCAGGAATGCAATTTTAAAATATTTATCAATAGGTCATAAAATACAGATCCCTTGATAGATGAACTCTAAATTGTAAAACCAAGACAATAACTTAAGATTCAGATAGTTAACTAAGTAAAAGAATGTTCATCTCGATGCTATTTTCAATAGCAAAATATGAGAAATAACAAAAAAAATTCCTAATAATAGAGGAATCTATATTTAAATCAAACTTTGATGTATCCACACAAATTAATATTGAGTAAAATTATGATGTTAAATAATAATGTGAAATAGTGTTTCATATAATGAGATATTGGTTATGTTATGATGTTAAAGACAGAGTTGAATTATATATTGTATAATCCATTATAGATTATATATGCATATTTATAAAGGAAGTCTAAGTATAACATATTTATATCTGTATTTATGTCTATATTCTGAAAGATATATGCACAGTCTTATTAACAATGGCTCTCTTTCAGTAGTTAAATTATGTTCAGTCAATTTTCCTCTGTATCTTTCATATTTTCTAAATTTCTTACAATGAAGTTTTCTAATTTTTCTACAAGTATCATTTTTATAATCTCAAAAAATAAACAGCATTTTTAATAAGGTGATTTAATCTTATTTCTTTGAATTATATTCACCAGGTATGAAGGAGGAAAAAAGACAGCCAGAAATATAAAGTTCAAATCTTTATCTTCTTTTTCCCTCATAATCTTCAAATATTGTGACATGATTCCCAGGTGTTTGCTAGTACAGTTCTGAACAGGAAAGTACAAACATAGGTCAAATCCTTGAAATAACAAGTCAGGCTACCTGAGTGAATTGGTTGGTGTTCTCTGATTTCTTCTATTGCAGAAGGAAGGGGAGTTGTGTTAAATCAATTTTACATGAAAATAATCCATTTGCTTCTTTTTCAGCGTTGAGATTCCAATTTTTAAAAAATCATAATTGTTGTATTACAATTATGCTCCTTCAAAACACTGTTCAAACCAGAAGAACAATGTTTGGCCAGTGGCCAGGATATATAAATATTATTTTCTCCGAGAGTAAACTTTCTAATGAAAAGGATATTGAACTACAAGGTAGTACAGAAATTTGGCGGCCTGATCAATATTAGACTTAATAAGGGAGTCAAATATTACTTCACAAAATTATACTTTAATGATTTTACATGATGTCTTAATTTTATATAGCAGTTATTATATCCCATCCCTCAAAAATAAAGATGAAATCACTGTATTACTCTTATAGATAATGAATTTTTGTCAAGCTTTTGGTTGTACTCCACAGACTTCTTATTTGCAGAAAATGGAAACTTATATAGGTGATATAAGAGGAAAGAGATATAGAAAAGGGCAATATATAATTCATAGAATCATAAGAAGAGTCAAAATACAGTCTCTTGTCCATATATGCAAGAATGCCTCTCAAGCAAGCCACAGTAGAGAACCAAACCAAAAGGTAACTTCTGCCTCTGGTAAGAGCAAATTGCTGCAGGATCAAGAAGCCTGCTAAACCACACACCCAAGACCCATAGTTGCTGTCTCCAGAAACATGCTGTCTCTCCTTCCTATGATGTAGTAAAATGGAGTATCAATTGTATTGACAATAGTTAAAATGATTTGTCAGGTTAAAAATTTTTTTTTATAATGACAATGCACAAGAACCATAGTGGGGGACATTGGAATAAAATAATTTATGACTCTTTGATTATTAGGAAAGAGGTTAATATATTAACTTTTTTAAAAAAGATTTATTTATTTATTTATGCCCCTCCGCCCCCACCCCCACCAGCCATTGTCTGCTCTCTATGTCCATTTGCTGTGTTCTTCTGTGTCTGCTTGTCTTCTCTTTAGGTGGCACAGGGAACGGATCCTGAGACCTTCAGAGTGGGAGAGAGGCACTCAGTCTCTTGCACCACCTCAGCTCCCTGGTCTGCTGTATCTCTTATTGTCTCTCCTCTGCTCCTCTTTTTGTTGCATCATCCTGCTGCGCTAGCTCTCCATGTGAGCCAGCACTCCTGCATGGGCCAGCACTCCACGTGGGCCAGCTCTCTGCTCAGGCGAGCTTGCCATGTGGGCCAGCTTGCCTTCACCAGGAGGCCCTGGGAAGCAAACCCCGGACCTCCTATACAGTAGATGGGAGCCCAATCGCTTGAGCCACATCCAATTTCTAATGTATTAACTTTTAGGAAAAAAATAGTGTAATATATTTGCAAACCTACAGCAAAGAGAGTTTTGAAAACAAGATGCCACACATATAAACGAAGGGAAACATTTTGATAAATTACAGTTAATACTCTGAGAGGCAGAATTGCACAATAGTAAGAATACAGGTTCTGTAAGTAGACTTCTTTGGTAGGTATCATGCCTCTATCCACACAGGATTTGCAGTATTGGGGAAATTGATGAAATTTCAAATGTCTTTGTTTCCTGATCAAGGAGAAGAGAGTACTTAACCTATAAAGTCTCTGTGAGAATAAAATAAGTTATTATATGTTCAATGCTTAGAACAGTGTCCAATGCTCCATAAATATTATATATTATTATGACTATTGTTAATATCATTACTTAGAAAAAAATTTTTTGAAAAGAGGAAAATATGATAGATTCAGAGAATATATTTGCAAAGCATAAAGAGACAAAATATTACCTAGAATATAAATACCTTCTAGAAATCAATTTTCAAAAGCATATGCACATATATAAGAGAAAAATAGGCAAAACACATCTTGAAGAGTTTATAAATAGAAAATGGGGCCTAATTTCTATTTAAAAATATACTCAAGCTTTAAATAAAGGAAATGCAAATTAAGAGAAATATGAGATTCTGTTACACACTCATCAGATTGTCAAAATGTAGTGTCTCTCATTACCAAGAGTTGAGCATGTAGAGCACTGAACATTTTTTCTTAGTGCTAGAGTGAAAAATATGTGAAACACAGAGTTCAATACTCTAGAGAAGAGATTCATAAACCTGGATTAAGGGAATCTATGATTTGGCATAAGAATAATTATATTGCATTTTTATTTCCAATAACCTCTAACTTAAGTTTAGTATTTCCTTCAATTGTGAATGTAGAAAGTAAACAGTACAATCAAAAGACCCTGTGACTTGGTCATTAAAAGAAATCACAAATTATATTAAAATTTGTGTAGATATAGTTAATATTTAGGGTCACCATTAATCTTGAAATTAAAGATTTTGTTTGATCTTATATTTTCATGTTTTAATAAAAAACACATATATTGCTATATCATACATTCATTTATTTAGTTTGATAACTTTACTTGAATAAATTTTTTTCCTTACCATCAGCCATCTTATGTTTTCAAAACATGATTATGAGAAGGGATTCTCACCTTTTTATGGATCCACAGTCCAAAATAATGTTTGGAAAACCAAAATGATTTTTTTGCACATTTGCCCAGGAGAACCTGGGATTATAGCTATATTGTCTGTTATGGGGAAAAAAGGAAATTATTTAAATGTCCATCTTCAGTAGAGTAGGAATATAAATTTGTGTATTTCACACACTGGGAAGATTTGACTATATAAACTTTGTTGTCAGTTTAGGTGTGTTTATTTTATTATCTGCTGTATACTATTGTCCAAATAAAATATTTCACAGTAAATTTAATAACTGCATGGTTTAAATTTGGCATATGAGCCTATTTTTAAATACACTTCATAGGATGGTTTTGCAATTTTATATTTAATAATTCTGGGCCTTTTCTTTCATAATAATTATAGGTAAGTAATCTAAAAAGTTTTGTTAATGTCCATTTGCTTTAATTTTAAAGGAAGATACTATAAAAACTAAACTCAGAAATCTCATCATAAAATAATAATAAATAATAAATAACACAATAATTCTGAAAATACCTTGACTGGCAGATTAACAAGAGGTTCTTTGACAATGAATATTTCTTTTTTTCTGTGCATTTTTCTTAACATTCATCTTTGTTTCACAGTAAATTAGTCAATATAAATATTAAATGTATATTTTTCTTAATATTGACTATAAGTTAACATAATACTATCATATTTACATACTTTTCTGAAATCAATTTTCGTTAGTTATTATTTGCATTTTTCATGAGGAAGACTAATTTTGTGGTTTTACAATTTCTTCAGATTTATGAAGACAAATCATAAAGAGAATGACACAGGAGGAACGTACTCCTAATTGGAAACAAAGTTAACAAATGAATTTCAAATTGAGAAATAAGGAAACTGTGACTAGAATTGTATCGGGCAGCATAGAGTTATGTTAACAGTACTAAAGATAGTGTCAGTGATTTAACACAGTAGTTTATTACTTCCTTATACAAAGTCCTCTCTTGCTCTGAGCAAACTCTTCAAGGCAGCTGTTTTCCACATGGTGATTCAGAAATCCAGGATGCTTGGCTTTTGTAGCACATGCATCTCAAACTTGTTTGCTTTTCTTTTAAGTCATAACACATCCATAATTATTTTTTTTCTTTCAGCACTCTATTTTCTTTGTTTTTGTTTTTATATACTTTTTAATTAAAAAAAAAAAAACTTAGATTACATAAATGTTACATAAAAATTATAGGGAATTTCCATATGCCCCACTCCCTATCCCTCCCACATTTTCCTACATTAACAACATCCTTCATTAGTGTGGTACATTTGTTACAATTGGTTAACACATTTTGGAGCATTACCACTGTAGCAGTTTGATATTTTAGATGAATTCCAAAAAGAAATATTGGCTTATGTTTGTAAACTGGTCTTTTCCTCTGGGTGTATTAGAGTGTATTGGATTCAGAGGTTTTACTTTTACTTGATTAAATAAGGATTAAGGTTTTGATTGGGCCATATCAGTAGGACATGGAGTCCCCACCCCTTGGTGGGTGGGGACTCATAGAGAAATTGCACTACGGAGAAGAGAGTTTGGAGTTTTAATGCTGGAGCGTGGGAAAGTAAGCACACAGAGGAGCTTGGTCATGAGGAAGGAGAGAAGGTCCCAGAAAAAGAGATGAGCCATTTTCCTGATAGTCTACAGCTGGCCTTGTGGAGAGAAGCCAGCCTGAGCCCAGAGAGGAGCAAGCCCTGGGAAGAGAGGAACCCAGGAAGCCTGAACTCTTGGCAGATTATGGCAGCCATCTTGCTTCAACACATGGCAACAAACTTTGGTGAGGGAAGCAACGTATGCTTTAAGGCCTGGTAACTGTAAGTTTCTACCCCAAATAAATACTCTTTTATAAAGGCCAACAGATTTCTGGTAATTTGCATCAGCACTCCTTTGGCTGACTAATACTGAATTTTGTTCTGAGGAGTGGGGAATTACTTTTGCAATTACCTAATTGCTGGAATAGTTTTATGATTGGGTAAGGGGTAAATTTCAGAGGAATTGTGAGATTCTTGGTAGAAAAGACCTGCATTGTCTTGACAAGACTGTTGATGGTAATATGGACTCTAAAGAGACTTTTTATGATGCCTTAGAAGTAAATGGTGGAATTATTATTGGGAACTGGAGAAAAGGTGATCTGTGTTTGAAAGTTGCAGAGAACCCAGCAAGATTTACTCCTGATGTTTTATGGAAGGCAGAATTTGAAAATGGTGAGCCTGAGCATTTAGCTGAAGAACTTTCCAAAGTAAACTCAAAGAATGAGGCTTGGCTTCTCCTTGCAGCTTATAGCAAAATGCTAGATGAGAGGAAAATATTGAGGACTGAACTGTTGGGCACAAAGAAAACAGAAACTGATTCTGGAAATTCCAAGCCTCTGGAAATCAAGCTCCCAGACAATAGTGCCCCTTTTGAGTACTTAACTAAACTTGGACCTTTTAAATCAGGATTGAAGATGCAGTTATCTAGGAAAAACTTGTGGAGTCTTACTGTCTGATGGTTTGGACCCCTGCTTCTTGAATACTAAACCAACAAGCTTTTTGAGAGAGTTGTATGAACAAACCACTGTCAGCTTGGACTAAAAGGGACATGGAAGGGAGAGATTGAAAGGAAAAAACTTCAAGAGGAAAACTATGGAAGCTGAGATCTGGAATTAAGACATCGCCTTGGCCAAGAGATGAACCACACCCATGTGTACAGAGAGAGTGAGTTTGCCCCTACTATTGAAGAGCATGGATGTTCCCACCTGATGTTCTGGGAGAGTTTTGCTGCCCCAGGGTATGAGAGAGTGGAGCACATTCCTCAAAGATTAGGACCATTAAGGTCAGCACCCCATAGGTCTGAAAGGGGTGCATCTGTCCCCCATGGATTAAGGAAGGCCAAGTTGTCAACTTATTGCTCTGAGGGGGTTGAGCCTCTATGCCAAAGGTTAGGGGGAATGTTATCTTCACATCAGTATACTAGGGGAATTAAGACTCTAACCCAAAGATTGGGAAAGGAGTGGCAATCACCCCAACACTCTTGGAAGATGAGGTCTAGAGCTTGGTCAATACCCAGGTACTTGATGAGGGTGGAACCAAGAAAATGGCCATTAGGCAAGCCTGTGGCAAGGGTGGGTCCCAATGTGGCCCCAAGGAAAAGAAACCATCATCTTAAGAATGACTCTCAGTCTTTGACATCTAACGAAGTATGCCCTGCAGATTTACTAAACTGTAGGGGACCTGACTCATGTTTCCCTCCGAATTTCTCCTTATGATAATGAAAATGTTTATCCTTTGTCTGTCCATTTGTGTATGGAAGCAGATAAATTATTTTGTAAGTTTCAGAGGTCTACAGCAAACGGGAATTTGCCCCAAGACAAACTGTATTTCTTTAAACTGACTATGATATGATTTTGTACTCAGCATTGTTACTGATTTAAGGTTTTCTTTTAATTTTGTAATGTCTTTTTGGAATTCAGAGTGTGGAGTATAGCAGTTTGTTATTATTGATGAATTCCAAAAAGAAATATTGGATTATGTTTGTAAATTGGTCTTTTCCTCTGGGTGTGTTAGAGTGCAGTGGATTCAGAGGTTTTACTTTTACTTGATTAAATTATGATTAAGGCTTTGATTGGGCCACATCAGTAGGACATTGAGTCCCCACCCCTTGGTTGGGCAGGAACTCACAGAGAAACTGCACTGCAGAGAAGGAAGTTTGGAGTTTTATTGCTGGAGCCTGGGAAAGTAAGCACACAGAGGAGCTTGGTTGTGAGGAAGGAGAGAAGGCCCAAGGAAAGGAGACAAGCCATTTGCCTAATAGTCTACAGCTGGCCTTGTGGAGAGAAGCAAGCTTGAGCTCAGAGAGAAGCAAGCCCTGGGAAGAGAGGAACCCAGAAAGCCTGAACTCTTGGCAGATGTTGGCAGCCATCTTGCTTCAACACATGGCAACAAACTTTGGTGAGGGAAGTAACTTATGCTTTATGGCCAGGTAACTGTAAGCTTCTACCCCAAATAAATATCCTTTAATAAATGCCAGCAGACTTCTGGTAATTTGCATCAGCACCCCTTTGGCTGACTAATGCAGCCACTAACCATGAATTATACTTTACATTGTAGGCAAATTTGCTTATAAGGTTATTTTGGTAGTATAAGAACATGGTAGAGGATCCTACATCTAATTTGGATTTCAAAAGTAACACATAGCAATTCTGTGCAAAATCCTATGCCCAGAAGTAATCACATGGCCAGTCTAAATTCAAGAGGCATAGGGAATTCTTTGTGTCCAGAAAAAAAGGAATCAGAAGTATCAGCCAACAGAATTTATGCCATATGAATATATATTTCGTTTCATTGGTTTTTATAATGTAATCAAGGTTCAACAAAACTGGATGGTTTATCAATTTAGATGAATTACTTGTTAAATAGTGTAACAATTATGGAAACCAGTTATTTGCCTAAGTCTTCCAGTTTGAGATTGCCATCTTTTTTTTAGTTTACTTTTTTTATTACAGATATTGTGGGTTTGCAGAAAAATCATGCATAAAATACATGGGTCCCCTATACCACCCTATTATTAACATTATTGCATTAGTGTGGTACATTTGTTAAAATTGGTGAAAGTAAATTTTTAATTTTACTATTAAGTATAGTCCATCATTTACTATAGGTTTTAGTGCTTTTCTGAACAATCCCATGGATTTTTAAAAAAATATATTTTAACAACATATTTACTATATATTATAAAATATATAATATATAAT
>JAQZBX010004959.1:0-58085 GCA_029593785.1 Cabassous unicinctus | reverse complement strand
AAGCAAAATATTGAATGAAAAATTGAATATCAAGAAAACGAGTGAAAACAGAAAGAGTACAGAAGTCAAACAAATATATCAACTACAAGACTAATAATCCATTTACTATTAGGTCTACAATAAGAAAAATAGAGATTTCAGATTTAAGGAAGAAAACAAAGCAAAATAAAAATGATATTGAAATAGTAACAATGAAAGTGTGTGTCAGTGAATTGTAAAATATATAATATGTATTACAAATACCATTAAATAGAAATTTAAAGATATCTTTAAAATGAATATAGATATTTTTCAATTTTTTATTAGAGAAGTTGTAGGTTTACAAAATAACCATGCATAAAATACAGTATTCTCATATACCACCCTATTATTAATACTTGCATTGGGGTGGAATATTTGTTACAATTGACAGTAGCACATTTTTTTTATGTACTACCAACTATATCCCATGGTTTAACTTAGGGTTCACTGTTTGCATAGTGCAGTTCCATGGATTTTTAAAAAATTTTATTCTGTTGCCATATATACAACCTAAATTTTCCCTTTTAACCACATGCAGTTATATATTTCAGTGCTAATTATGCTCATAATGATGTTTTCTACATCACCACCATCTATTACCAAAACATTTCCATTATTCCAAATAAAAACCCTGTACTTTTAAGCCTTAACTTCCCATTCCCTATTCCTACCCCACCTCCTGGTAACCTATATTTTAGATCCTGATTCTATGAGTTTGCTGATTCTAATTATTTAATATCAGTGGGATCATACAATATTTGCCCTTTTTCATCTGGCTTATTTCACACAACATGATGTCTTCAAGGTTCATCCATGTTGTCTCATGTATCAGAACTTTATTCCATGGCTGAATAATATTCTATTGTGTAAATATACCACATTTTGTTTATCCATTCATCAGTTGATGGACACTGGGTTGCTTCCATCTATTGGCAATTGTGAACAATGCTGCTCTGAATATTGACGTGCAAACATTTGTTCAAGTCGCTGTTTTCAATTGTTTGGGGTATACACCTCATAGTGGGATTGCCAGGTCATGTGGTAATTCCATATGTAACTTTCTGAGGAACTGCATATAGAATTATTTTATATTGATAAAATTCTAATAAATAGCAAAGAACTATAGCACTAAAACCGTATTCTCCAAATAACATAGCAACAAAATTCACATCTTGTAAATTGTTTGAAATATAAGAAGATAATGAAAAACATGATAGAAATGGGAGATTTTGATTTTTATGAAAGTCACTTTAGGAGGTAAAATAAGGAAACAGAGAAAGTGAATAATTACAAAGTAAGATTAAAAGGCATATTAAACTTTGTATTCTCAAAAGCAAGAATATAGTTCTCCTGAAATATACACGGAACATTTTCAGTATAGGCCAAATACCCATGCATACATAAAACAATAATAAAATACAAATTATTATAATGTTGATATTAAAATATTTTGCTTATAATACAATAAAAATGAAGAACATAATGTGAATTTTAAATGTCTTGACAACTTTGAAACCAAAATTTCTTTTCTATATAAATATATGTTTCTATAGAATTATGAAGAATATTACCAATTTTATGGGATGCATAAAAAGGTGTATTAAAAAATAAATTTATAGCCTGAAAGCCTTTTGGAATTTAATAAGAAAAAATATATATCCAAAAAAGAATTTTAAAACAGTGACATTGATACTTACAGTGAAGAAATACTCTTATCAGAGGATGAGGGCAGGGCCAAAGACCATGGAACTAACAATTCTCTGACAATTCTAGCGAATAAATTATTCAAATAAAATTAGAAGTTGAAAAGGGAAAAACACATAAAGGTTAGATATTTAAAATCTATATTACTGTGGAGATTTGAAGATTTATGTACCCCAGAAAAATGTGTTCTTAAATCGAATCCGTTCCTGTGGGTGTGAACCCGTTGTAAGTAGGACCAGTTTTTTTGAATGCGTAATTGCAATGGGACTTGGTTCATCATTCATGATGAAGATGTAATAACCAATAACTCAGAATCCTGATACATCACAACAGCCATCAAAATAATAAATTTCATTTTGTAAATTGGTATTTATTTCTACTAAATACCTGTGCTATTATGAAGTTCCACAATAAATGTATGTTTTTTAAGCTCTATAAGGTTCATTCTTTACAATGCTAAATGTTATTTATCAAGTATTTAACAGCAAGTTTTGAACCAGACCCTAGTTTAAGCACTGAGAATACATGCTCAATCTCTAAAAATCCCCAGAAAAGTTAAGGTGTGTACACAAAAACTACAATGTAAAATAGCATATGGGAAGTGATAGAGAAGTGCTCAAGTGCTATTAGACTTTGGGTTACTTCAGAAACTAGATCGTGTCCCATTTACTTTTTTTTTTTTTAAGATTTATTTTATTTATTTCTCCCCTCCCCTCATTTGTGCTCACTGTCTGCTCTCTGTGTCTGTTTGTTGTGTGCTTGTCTTCTTTCTAGGAGGCATCGGGAACCGATCCCAGGACCTCCCATGTGGGAGGGAGGTGCTCAATCACTTGAGCCACCCCTGCTCCCTGCTTGTTGTGTCCTCCATTGTGTCTCTTCTTTGCGTCAACCTGTCGTGCCAGCTTCCTTTCTTTAGGAGGCACCGAGAACCAAACCCGGGACCTACCACTTGGTAGGCGGGTGCCCAAGTGCTTGAGCCACATCTGCTTCCTGCATTTACTTTTATATTTCCAGCTTCTAGTACTAGTACTTCTAATACTAGTGCAGTACATGGCAAGTAATACAAGCCTGACAAGTGTTCATTCCTAAATTCATTTATACAAATATTTATTAAATACTTGCTAGGTGGTAGGCATAGTTCTTGTCTTTAATGAGCTTATACTCATTCTTTCAAAACTCATTTTGTATGTCCTCCTTATTCAAACTCACCTGCTCATTATTGCCACACATCCATCCTCCTAGGGGCCTGGGGTTGATTTTCTCTCTCATCACAAAGCCTGTGTTCAGCAGGCTCCTCAAATAACTTTACCTCCTACCTCATATATAACAGATTTCCTTGACTTCTCCTCCTCTTGTACCCTCCCTTTGTATTTGTGTACATCTGTATGTCCTTACCTTAAGTAGGACCTTTTGATGAGGTTACGTCAGTTAAGCTGTGGCCCAAGTCAGTCAGGATGGGTCTAATCCTATTACTGGAGTCCTTTATAAGTAGAATGAAATTCAGACTGAGTGAGAGAAACCACAAGAAACAAGAAGCTGAACATCAACAGAACCCAGAAAAAAAGGGAGAGACCAGGAGACCCCGCCATATGCCTTCCCATATGACAAGGTAAGGACCTAGCAGCCAAAGAATCGCCAGCAGGCAGCCCCTGAATGCCACAGTCTTGGGGAAGAAAGCATTGCCTTGATGATGCCTTGACTTGGACTTTCTTTTTGCCTCAAAACCAGAAGTGAATCAATTCCCATTGTTTAACCCATTTCACTCAGTTCACGGCAATTGCCTGAGGCAGCCCAGGAAGCAAAAACAGCTACAGATGCTAATAAATTTCAAAATGTATGTGAAGCGATTACATGAAAAGAGACTATGAAGAGATAACTTGCACAAGAAGTAATAAATCTGCTTGGAAAATAGAAAGATGCTCATCTTCACCTATCCCTAAAGAAATGCAAGTGAAAATAATAAAACATTTTTGTTTAATGAAAATACCCAATGCCAATGATAATATGATATTCACATACTTTGCTGTTGACTATATATTTTCACAATCCTATTTGGAGACAATTGGGCAACATATGCTAAGGGTCATAAAAGTGTTCACATCCTTTGCATAATTTTGAGTCAGGGAATATTCTAAGATTTTAAAAACTTAGGTAATCGTGGGAGGATTATTCTTGTACCCTTTGCTGGATTTATGTCAAGCTGGTTTCAGGAATTTCCTGAGTAGAAAAGGGATTCTAGACAGTCACTCAGGAACTGGCTCAGAGGCCAGCATGTGGTCAGTGTCAAACCACAGAAAGGAAGTGAGATCAGGAAGTGATGGAAGGCAGGTCAGTGCCAGGACCCAACCCTGGCATGGAGGAGGTAGGTCCTAAGAGAAGAGGAGTCTTCAAAACCAGCACACTGGGCCCGTGTCCTTCACTGGCCTTTATAACTGCTGACTGCGGGCATGTGCTCGGGAGCTAGGCCGGCAGAGTTTGAGCCCCAGCTTATTAGCCTGTGACCCGATGGAGCCTTGTTGTGCCTCAGTTTCTTCCTGCATAAAATGGAGATAAAAACAGTGCCTGGAGTTGTTCAGAGGACTAAATGAGATAATATGTTTCAAGAGTGTACAGCTCATGCCTGGTACGTTTTGGCAGAAATAAATCCTGGCTCGTATTAGTTGTGACCTATCTGCCAGAGACTCTGGCCAGTTGGCCCCAGCCTGCCTCTAGCTGGGTGAGCTTAGACATGACCATCATTCTCTCAGAGAGTTGGACTGGATTAAATGGCCTCTACGGTCCCTCCAGACTTAGATGTCTGTGTATAAGACTGGCTTTCCTATCCTAGGCCCCGAGAACGTAGAATATTGCGGCCAGACTCACCTGAGTGTGGATCTCAGCTCAGTCTATTTCCAGCAGTGTGAATTGGGGCATAGTATTTAATCCCTCTGTGCCTCAGGGCCTCGGCTCATCGTGGCTGTGAGCGTTATAGGACACTGTATGTGAAAGGTGCACAGCTAAGAGCTGGCAGGTAAGGGGTCGTAAACGTAGCGAGAGTTATGAGGATTCGAACGTAGTTAGAATCACACTCACACAGTCTTTTGTCCTTGGTAGTGACATTACAAATATTGTACCATTCTGATTTTAAGTATTCTATCCATTGCCACAGAAACTTCAATTTGTACTAGCAATTCAAATATTTTATAGTAAAACTTCTATCTACCAGGCTCAGAAGCTGAGTAATCCTGAAACTCTCTGATCTTGGGGTCAGATAATAGGTTACTGTTCTTAGACTGCATGTAAGTCACGGTCTATTTATATCACAAATGGAGAAGAAGTGGAGGAAGAGTGGATGGATCTTGGGCAGCAATGGGGGCCCAGGATAATAATATTCTTCAGGAAATACTACAGAATAGATGGAATTGGACTCACTGATAAAAATGATCAGAGTGGAATGCCACTGCGATGGGATCATGGATTTGGAGTTGGCCAGTTCTGGGGTAGCGTGCTGGTTCAGACAATGTCATTACTTGTAGTACAACTATGTTCCTAAGTAACCAAAGATTCATTATTTTATGAATTTTATTATTTCCTGTTTTAACATTTCATCTGCCTTACACAGACACCTTAGAATATCAAAAAACTATGACTCTCACCTTCCCCAGCCTTCCCAACCCTTACCCAATGTATTTGGTGTTGGAAATTCCCAAAGGGAAAATCGAACAGCTTCTCCTGTTCTAAAAATAGATTTGAAAGTCCAGGAATAAAACATGAAAGAGGCATGGGTCTTAAAGAAGTCCATTAATGTTATTGACCTACCACAATAGACATTTTCAACGGGATCGATAGCCAAAGAAGAGAATAATAAAATTGCAGAGCTGGAACAAAACTTGGAGGTAAACTAACCCCAATCGTTTATTTTACAGATTGAGGCTAAGACAGGTGTCATGACTTTCTCAGTCACACAGTGAGTTAGCACAGAGCTGGGCTTGCACACAGACCCGAACTCGGCACACGTTGCTGTCTGAGTGGACATTGGAATACCTTAGGCTTTCCTACATGTCACGATGACATCACAGTGTTCTGATGACTGACTAGCAAGCAAGAGGTGTTTATGAGATTTATGAATTCATGTGAAATATATTTAGAAATAAAAAGGAAGGGCTCTCTATTATTAATGAGCCTTTGGGGAAAAACATCTCAAGATTGTGGAATGATGGATATCAACCTTGAAGCTCAATATTGAAATGCTCAATCCAAGACTAAAACCATAGAAACATTCCAATTATATCTTTTAATTCAACACAATGTTCTAAAATCTGATTTCAGTCACCTTAAAAATTAGATAGCAGAGAAGGGAAGATGACAATTCATTCACTTGTAGGTAGCCTGAGAGAAGCAAGAGTAGCTATCTGCCACTGACTGTAAAAACCTCATTGGGGAAATGAATGGAGTTCAATGTATTGTGAATGGGAGAGAATGTGACCTTAAATAATGTTCAAAATTATAAAAATTATAGAACATTGTTCTTATTTATGGCTGCAATGGTTTTAGTTTCTGGTGAGTTTTTGGAATCAAAATTCAACCCATGTCTCTCTAACTCTAGAAACTGAGCTCTTACCTGCTAGAGAAAGTTGAGAAATAAAAAACAAGTGAAAGACAAAGATAAAAATCCCCCTGTAGAGCTATCATGTAGAGATAGGCATCATCAACAATTTGGTAGATTGCTTTTTTCTGGTCTTTTTCCCTTGCCTTCAAAAAAATTTTTTTTTGGCTGTCTCTGTCTCTAGCTCTATTCCTGTCCATATCCTTATTCCTATGCAATTTTTGTAAACCATAGATAGGAATGTAGCCAGGGGTAGAGGTAGGCAGACTGCATGTGTGTGTTTGTGTGTGCACACGCGTGTGCCTGTGGTGGGGAATGTGAAATGCAAAGCAGGAAGTCCAGGGACCTATGGGAATCTTTGATAGCCTGAACACATTTTAGAAAATGGTGGCTTTCATCGATGTTCAGACTATGGTGAACAGGTGTTAGAGAAATAGCTTTTGTGACACGCAGTAGGAATACATTTTGCATCATGATGTGCTATAAATACATGGCATGCAAGTACGTGTGTTTGAGACACACATGCATAGATCCCAAAGAAACGTTTTATCATGCAATACTCACCATTATTTCTGTTCATATCTTTTCCATCCTTTTTTTTTTTTTTTTTTTTTTTTTTTTACATAATGATCCACTAAATTGATTTCAGAACCTAGTAAAAATGAGTTGGAAACCTTGAGTTAGTGGAAGCAGAGAAACCTCAGTGTTAGATATCAAGAGGGTGGTTGAAGAACCCCCTTCAATTCATGTGTCTCCTTTTTTACCAAGCAGTGGGGCAAGCACTGCCCCAAAGAGGCTTCTCCTGCAGCCAGAGATGGGCTACAGTTCTGACCTTAATTGAGATTCTCAATTTTATTTTGTTTTCTTTTGCTTTACTTTTTTCATACTCACTACTTGTGAATTTAGTTTTAGCTACGGGAAATGAACAGGAACAGTTTGGAAAGGACAGGCAGCAAAACACTGGAAAACTATTTTTATAGTAAGTTCAAATTCTGGAACTGTGTCCACTTGTGGGGCAGGCTGAAGGGTGCCCAGAGGTGGCCAGTAACGGCTGGCGTGGTGCTGTGAGCTCAGCTCCAGGGTGAGCTCTGCAAGCACCCAGCGGTCTTCCATTTCCTCTGCCCACACTCACCCTCTGTGGAGCTTCTCCTGATCACTGTTTACATATGCACATCATAAAGCACTAAGCGCAAAGGGCAGGGTTCACGATCAGATCTACAGTAAAATCTAAGCTATATAAACATTCATATGAATTATTTTTTTCTGTCTGTTTGACTATTCAAATGCCTGGAAAGAAATACACCAAAAATGTTAAAGAATGGTTTTCTTATTTACTTTTTTCTAGATGGTATTCTGTATCTTCCACCTTTTCAAAATACAGCATGTATTGCTTTTTGTCATCAGAAGCAACAAAAATGAGTTTTTTATAACGAATTTTTAGATGTTGGTGCTTCATTGCTCTCTTACAGTCTATAAGATGAGGCAGTCATCACAGGTAATCTTTTAAAGCACCTTTTACTTTATTTGAAGGCCTATATAGGATTTAGGTTGAGCGTGGCAACCAGTGCCCCACCCTCTGTGTTCACAAAATTGGTCTCGGTCTCTGTTGACCTTGCCGGACCTTGCTGGTGTGTTCGCTGTTCCAGAGGCCAGGGACTTAGCTCTGGAAACACTCATCCTCTGAAGTTCCCTCAGTGTAACTGGACGGCATTCTCACTGCCTCTCTGCTTACTTCAGGAGTGAGCACCAGAACTGTTCTCTTTTATAACTCAAATCTACATAATTATATGTATACATACACAGATATTTGCAGTCAGAAGAAGAAGAAAAAACAAATAGTATATAACTATTTTCAAAAACACAAAGCAGGACAATGTTAGAGGCATCAGAAATGCCAATGTAAACATTTAAGTTTCTGGAAGAGCCCTGCAAAATGTTCCATTGGGCTCTGGGTGCTGGTTGGTGGGGGGAGAGGAACAGGTCCCACTGCCCAGAGAAGGTCTTAGGGGCACCACCTTAGAGGTAGGGGCTGTGGATAAGCAGTCTGAGCAGGAGGAAATCGATTTCACTGAATCGACACTCTCATGCTTTTGTAACGTCAAAGAAGTCGGTTGACCTTGTATCTTAGACCAGAGTCTCTGGGAGACAGACTTTGAGGCAGAGGTTTTTGTGCAGGTTTATTGGGGTGTTCCGTAGGAAGGCGCATGTACAAGGAAGGGGTGGAAGTGGGGTTGGGCTGGAGGGAAGGTGAACGGTGCTGCAGTTGCGACAGAAGTCTTGGCTGACCCCATAGGAAGCTCTGGTCTGGGATGGCCTTCTGCCCTGTCACCACTGAGAGGCCTTTGAATCCTGGCATCAAGCAGCCATGAGAGGCAGGCTGCCTCCGAGGAGGGGTGGGAGCTTGGGTAAATCAGCTTCCTTTGCTTTCGGGATTGGCTGTGAGCTGTCAGCAGGCTACCATCCTAGCTGAAGGGGCAACCAGTGCCTCTGGGTCTTGAAGAGAGTATCTGTGTGGCTTAGCACATCATCCACAGCAGTCCTCCCCTTGCATGGCTCAGATCCACTTGCTTCCAGAGTAAGTTCATTCCATATGGGAAGAGCTCCTTGGATTTCTGGTAGGTCTTTTTTCCTGAAGAAGCTTGCAAGAGAAAGGTTATTGGGAACCTGTCCAGGCTCGCCAATGCAGCTAGAGTCCAGGTCAACAGATACTCATCATCTGCCTTCTCCACTGCCTATCCTAGACTCTTCAACCTCGGCTAGCAGCTCAGCTGGTCTCAGTGGTTTACTTGGTGAGATGTCTCAGACCATCATGCCTGAGGGGACCTCGGCTCCTGGTCACCATGTCCTTCTGAGGCCATGGCTGCTATTCTCTGTTTACTCTCAAAACTGGGCAGAGAAGTTCTAGGAGACACCCCAGTCTATCACATGGGTACCACAATGTATCTTCTAAGATCCTATTTAGGTGTGGCCAAACCGAATCAAGGTGGGCCATAATCCATGTTACTGGAGGCCTGATAAAGAGAAGCCAGAAGCCAGAGGAAGGATGTAATGGAGGACTGTCATCATGAGAACGCTGCAAACCTTGGGAGTAAGCATATCCTTGCTGCCATCTTGATTTTGCACTTCTAGCCTCCAAACTTTGAGCCAATCAATTCTTATTGTTTAAGCCTAACCATTATGTGGTACTAGTCATAGCAGTTCTGGCAGACAAAGACATCAAGGTTCTTGAGAATTTCTCCTATCTATTTCCAGATGTTTCATGTTGGCATCTACGATCCCTTCTCAGTTACCTTTTTGTGTATGGCATGAAGTGAGGATTAAGGTACAATTTTTAAATATGGATAGCCAGTTGGTCCAGCATCATTTGTTGAAAAGGCTGTCCATTTCCAATTGAATTTCTTTGGAATGTTTGTCAAAATTCAATTGAGCTTATATGTGTGGGTCTATTTAGGACCCTCTTTTCTGTGTCATTGATCTACCTGTTTGTCCTTTCTTGATTATTATTGTTTACGGTAAGCGTCCAAATCAAAATTGTTTTAGCCAGTCTAGGTTCTTTTTAGTTCTACAGTAAATCCCACTGTGATTTTGTTTGTGATTGTACTAAATCCACAGACCAATTTGTGGAGAATTGGCATCTTAATAGTCTTTATTTTTTCAGCCCATTAAAATGGTATATCTTGCCGTTGACTTATGTTTTTAAATTTTTCTTTCCACAGTGTCTTATAGTATTCAGTGAACAGGTCTGGCACAGATTTCATTATATCTTCCCTAGTTGTTTCATATGCTTTTGATGCTGTTGGAAATGGTATTGTTTTCTAATTGCATTTCCCCTTTGCTCATTGCTAATATATGGAAACACTGTCAGTTTTGGTGCATCTATTTTGGGCCCTGTTACTTTACTAAATTTACTTATTTTTGCTAATAGGTTTGCTTTTTAGGGAGCTTTTGAAGATTTTTTTTACAAACACAGTCATGCCATTGGAGAATAAAGACGATTTTATTTTTCTTTCTCAACCTTTACATTCTCTATCTTTATTGCCATATCGCATTGGATAACACCTCCAGTACAATACTGAAATCAGTGTGAGAAGAGATATTTGTTGTTGTTGTTCCCAGTCTTAGGAGAAAAGCAACTGGTCTTGTACCATTAAGCAAGTTAGCATAGGTTTTTACTAGGTATCCTTTATCAGATTGAGAAAGTTAGCCTTTAGTCTTATTTTGCTGAGACTTTTGATCATGAATTGGTGTTAAATTGTGTCAAAAGCTCTTTTTTTTTTGTATCTATGAGATGACACAGTTTTTTTCCCTTTATTCTGTTAATATGGGGAATCTCATCATTTGATTTTTGATCATTAAACTAATCTCACAATCCTAGGATAGATACCACTTGACTGTGATTATTAGCCTTTTTCTTCACAATAGTCCTTGATTATCCATTTAAAATTTCTTTGCTCAGTAGTAAACTACTCTTTAATTCCTGAAGGTATTATTTTCTTCTCTCTTTTTTATTGCTCTACGTAAAGTTTTAGCAATTTTGATCTTTTCATTAAGATAGCTTTTGATTTCATTAATTTTCCCTATAATTTATTCATTTTCTGTCTTATTTATACTCTTGTTTTTATTATTTACATCCATTTATCTACTTTGGGTTCACTTTCCTCTTTTTTTCCCTAGATTCTGATGGTGGAAGCATATATAATTGATTTCAGGCATCTTTTCTAAGCATAAACATCTAAAACTAAAAATTGCTCTCTAAATACTACTTTACCTGCTTCCAGCAATTTTGATGTTCTGGTGTTTATTATCATTTAATTAAAATATTTAAAAATCTCCCCTGTAATAATCCATAGATGATATAACAGTATGTTGCTTAATTTCTAAATATTTGTGAATTTTGGGGGCATGTCTCTGTTATTGATTTCTTATTGAATTCTGTTGTGGGCAGAGAAGATATTCTGTATGATTTCAATCCTTTTAAAGTTATTGAGACTTGTGTTATGAAGCCGTTTATGGCCTCTATTGGTGAATGTTTTTGTGCACTTGAAAAAGAATGTGCATTCTGCTTTTGTCGGGTGCAGTAACTCAGAAAAAATCAATTACATTAAAATAGTTTCTTTGCAAAGTAGTGGTCAATGCATCTTCCTTGAGCAAGGGGAGCAGCACGGCTTTTACAGGGAGAAGTTGGCTACTTTTCTCCCTCTGGGGGTGAGGGACTCTAGGAACACAGTTTTTCAAAGGCCTCAACCTATATTCCAAGACTCAGAGTCCCACTCCTTCCCAATTTTGGTCCTGAACTAGGTTTTTCTGGAGTTGAGTTGAGAAAACAATTTTCTCTGGAGCTTCACCTCCCTTATACCTAGTTCCTGGGCTTGATCCTCAGCTTTCCCCACTGTTCCGTTGTAGGAGATAAAAAGTCTCTTTACAGGCTGCTGAGGCGGCATCCTGGTTTCCCACCTCATCTTAATCCCCAGCAGCATTTCGTTATCATTCTCCAATGCACTGGTCACAGCCAGCAACAGCCATCTGATTCCATAATCCTTATAATTGCAATTTCCCCTAAACCTCTCTAATACCTGAGATCTTACAGCCATCAGTGCATTTCCTTCCATCTGTATCGTCACCAGGGACAGTTGTGCCAATTGCACTGCTACAGCATTCCAGAGATTATCAGTACTCTACCTACCACCACCAGATTGAGTCCTCTGTGCCAGCCAACCCGTGGCTGGTCTGGCTCCAAAATCCCATTTGAGAGCCTGCTTCCTCAGACAACTCCTGAAGCCAACTATCTTTGTGTTTCTCAGCAGATGAACTCTGAGACAGAGATTTGCTTGCAAGAGGTTACTTTGGAAGCACTTTCTGGACCAACACCTGTAAGCTAGAGACGCAGGCAGGGGCGAGAAGAGCAGGGGAACGGTGATGTCTTTGTGACCAAGGTTTCAGCTGACCCAGCAGGAGGCTCTGGAGCTGGGGCAGCCCTCTAGATTCATCCTGCATTGAGGCAAGGGGACTGGGCCTTTGAACCCCCACATTGAACAGTCACTGGATACGGGCTGCTTCTGGGGAGCAAATTGGCTACCTTTGGCCGAGGGTCAAAGCCCAGAAAGAGACTCAGCTGTGAGTCATTGGCTCCCACTGCAGGCATCGGCCGCTGCTCCCAGCAACAGAGGCAAGGACTGCAGAGTACCTGGATGGCGCACGGCAATGCCACGGCACCATTCCTAACGAATCCTGAGTGCTGTCTGTACCTCCGAGAAGTCACTGATGATTCCTTGGCCCCTTTCTCTGCCACGTGCAATATGACCAGTAAAAATGGAGCACAGAATAGATAGCCATAATTTCTGCAATATTCTGCTTGTAACATCACAGAATTTGTTGAAGATGGAGGTCCAGTTTTCTCCTTGACTCTCTTGCAATTTTCCATCCTCACTCATTTTTAACTCTGCTACTCCCTTATGATTGTATGTTGGAGGGGTCATGCAGCCCTCTGAAGGAAGAGCAGGGGAAAGTAGTTTCACCAGGGCTGTCACGTTTAGTTGTGCAGGTTTTGCACTGCAGACCTGTACACAGAGTCTTGAGTTAAGCCATGGCCAATGCAGGTCAGGAAGCATCTTATCATGGAAGCTTTCCCCCTAGATAACTCATTTCTAAAAGCTATGTCAATGTGTTTTACAGGTTTTAGGAAAAGTAGTTCTTGGCTTTAACAATGGAAGTGAGAAGAGAGAGAAAAAATAGAAGATTGGTTTTGTGAATGAAATCAACTCAGAGAAATGAAGAGGTGGAAAGATAGCATAAGGCCTAGATTCATACACGTTTGATAAGAATGTATTTGGGAACATATAGCTTATCATCCAGTAGGGAATACGGCAGAGAAAAACAAGGATCCTTAGGAATCGGTCCACAGGTAGCAATAATAATAGAAAGTTGCCCCTTTCTGGGGTCAGAGTGGTGAAAGCTGATCTTAGCACCATCCTCTATCCTCCTCTCAGCTTCCCCAGGGTCCAGTTAGAATAGGAGCCATATTTATCCATCCCAGAGGATGGGCACATTGTTGATTATAGAGATAGTGCCTCAGAGAGAATGAGAAGAGCTTCTTAAGAGCAGATAATTTCATGTTTATTGCCAATTGTGTAGAAAAAAATCCGTCTTGATCATGATTTGGCTGGAGCACAGTCTAACTCCCACCTTCCTTTCAGAGTGACTTTCTGGAAAACTTAACAGGAGAGATCTGGAAGAGTGGCATGTGCAAGCTGAGACAAGGGTAGAGGTGGGGGTGAGGGAATTGGGAGAACAGAAGTCAAAACAAAAAAGGAAGGAAGTCTTTATGTCAGACTCTGAGGCGTGATGAATAGGCTTCATTTTATGCCCACTCTGCTAAATTGGTTGTTAAGAAACGTTGATAAGGATGTGAGATTTAGAGGGGAAGACTGACACTTATATGTGTTCTGTGTAAGTTATCTACCACTGCCTAACAAGCAAACCCAAAACTTAGAGCTTAAAACAACAACGATATGATTTGCTCATGATTCTGTGGTCGGCAACTTGGGCTAGCCTCAGCTGAGGTCAGCCTCGTGGCTGCTGTCCTTTAGTGGCCTGACTGAGCTGGATGTCCTAGGATGGGCTCACTCACGTGTCTGACTATGGGTGCTAGCTGTTGGCTTGGCCTCACTCTACCTGCTCTCCATCTCAAAGAGACTAGTCAAGGATGAGTCACAGGATGATCTCAGGTTTTGCAAGACCCACGTGTTGTACTGTGTTGGCCCAAGCAAGTCACAAGCTCTGCACATTGTCAAAGGGCAGGAATAGACTCCATCTCAAGACAGGGAAAAAAGCTAAGCCACAGTGCAAAAGGGCGTGGCTTCCTGGAGGAGGGGGCTAATTCTTGTAGCCATCTTTGCCAATAATCTACCACTACTTCTAAAGCCGGTGAGGATATGGAGAAGCTGCAAGTAGGAGAGTGACAACATGCATCCTGGGTATTAACCAGTCCTGTGCCGTTTGCCTTTTAGCCCACTGTAAAGGTTTCCTATTAAGGGAGGAAAATAGTCATTTTAACATGCTAATAAATGCCTATCGCTGTACAGGGAGACAAGCCAGTGGCTCCATCTTTATAGGTAGGTTTAAATAAGGTTAATGATGCCATCAGAAAGACTTTCTAATGCCCCCTTTGTAGCCATGCAGTCATAATAAATCGTGCTGGCCATCGGCTTAAATTAGAAACATAAGTGAACTTTAATATGGCTTGTTACTTTTATTTGGGAAAGTAAATCAAATAATTGAAAGTCACACATCTTCTAAATGGGAATAACTTAAACACAAGAAGCAGGGACAACTTGGTGAGAATTGGACCACTTCAAAATAGAAAGGGGGAGAAAAGGAAGAGTGTGTGTGAAAACTAGTGTTTTTTATGCATCTGTTATGTCCCAGTCATGTTGTTTGCAGTAAGACCTTCTCTGATCCCGATAAGTAATATTATGTTAAGTAATATTATTACCCTTTTATACAGATGAAAGTTCTGAGGTTCAGAGAGGACCAGTGACTTACCAAAAGTTGTCATCTAGATATTCTGAAGGCCAGGATTCAAACTGAGTCTTCCCATAACCGTACTAATAGTCCCTTTCCAATATTTGTTGAGATTGCCATAACATATTTTACACATGTATTCAAATTACATGTATTTTAGCCTTCTTTTAAAAAGCCATTTTCCAGCTACAGCACAGCTTCATAGTTATCCTTTTTAGTGGCTGCATAATATTTTAATACATCTTTGATATGCTGGACTACAAGGTAATTCACCATTTTCCCAATTATGCCTGAGAACTATGACCTAGATTAAATCTCATTTAATAAAGTTTCTAAAAATTTTTCTAATTTTTTTTTCTGGAGCAACTTATGTGTTTATAGTTATCTGGCCCTAGTCAATCACTTCTTGCCATTTTCCTTAAAATGGTATTTATTAACAAGATTAGACCTGCTTAGATAATTTCAGAGGAGTAAGTACATGAAGTTAGGCATGTACTTATGTGCCTAATATTTCTACTTGTTGCACCCAAACACCTTCTTACTTCAGCAATGGCTCCTTGCTCCGAACCAATTTGTTTGCATTGTAAAGTAGCACTTTCAGACTCACCAGGAAGGTGAGGGTCCCAGGGTCCCAGACAGAGCTACGCAAGATAAGGGTGCACCACCTGGCTCCAGCCAGTAGATGTCTCTGTTTCATTCACCCTCCTTTGCAGGTTCCTCGTGAATGGGAAGGCTTGGGAGCAAAACCTGAGGGGAAGCTGTCTCATTCTTTTTGTCTCCCACCAGCCTCTTCCTCCACCCTCACTACCACCCCCCTCCACCTAGTTTCCTGATTCCTGGCATAAAAGCAATCCAAAAAGGAGTGCCTTTTGGGTTTAAACACACACTCCACTTCTCCAAAACTGTTTGCAAAGTGGGAATGGTAAACTGAAAACAATCTCCACAGAGCTAAAATCTTTTTCTCTTTAAATAGCACCACACTCTGAACTAAAGGTTGTATTACTGAGTCATAACAATTAATTACACTTGGAGGTGAGAACACAGGATTTAACGCTCTAATGCGATTTGAATTTAGGCTGTTATCTCATCCCACTGCTATTTAAAACAAAATCACTTTTCCACGGGAAGCATCTGCAGCTAAGGATGGTTCAAAGCTTAAATCTGAAGACATCCCTGGCAACCGAATATTCCTGGTTTTAGCTTCATGAGGGATTTAATGTGCACATTCAGATTTTCTAGATTTTTGCAATGAAGTGCATCTTTTTCTACTTAGGGATTCAAGAAAAAAGGATCAGGGGGCTGGAAAAGGTCTATTATTTTCCTCACGAATTTTCATCATTTTTCAATGACGAGTTATTGAAAAAGTAAAAATAGCCACATAAGGTTGACCTGCTAACAGCTAGTCAGAAGGGATTTATTGATGGGTCCAGAGCAAGGAGCAGGGGCTGGGGAAGCAGGCAAGAATGTCGAGTTTTTCTCCACCAGGCAGGAATGGGAAGACCCTGAGTCAGAGTCAGAAGCAGCTCTGGGACTTTGCCAGAGGCTCCTGGGGTACCTGAAGTCCTGGGCCTGCCTGCATGGGTGGCAGTAGCCAAATTGTCAACGGGTTTGGCAGGAGCTGCCTGGAGGTCTGGAGAAGAGCTTTGGGCTGTGCGGGTGCGGGGGCCAGCATCTGACCCGCCACTATATGACTCTCCTCTGTGTGACTCTGAGAACCTTAAGCTCCCCAAGCCTTGGGGAATAGGGTCAGATGAGCTGATGGCTGGAATCTGGAGTGCTTTGGTATCTGGAAACCACTCTACCCATGTGGGATCAGCAAAACAGGCTCATCCTCCCCGACATGGAGCACTGATGTTGCCAGTGCACATTGTAGGTCAGGACCCAGGCTGTGCAGAATCTCAATACCAGATGCACCGGAGGGAGGACCTTCTGCTCCTGCCGCCGCCCCCCCCCCCAATGCCGCTCTCCAACCATGTCTTTCAGGAGCCTTTGCTCCTCACCTACACTGTGCTCTCTCAACACCTCTATTCCCTCTGTCCAGTAAGCAATTCCTGCCATGGTCTCCTCCCACACTCTTCACCAGCCCTCCAGACTCAGCTTAGCATCCCCTTCCTGCCCCACAGCACCAATTGGTTGCCCTTTCCACTGTTTCCAAGGTCAGAGCAGCTCTGGGGCTCTGGCAAGGGCTCTGGCCTTGAAGCCATCTGAGTGGGAACTCTCTAAGCCACTCACCCACTCACTGGCTGTGTCAGCTGGGCAAGTGTCTGCAACTCAACCAGTCTCAGTTGTTTCATCCACACCATGGGAAGAAGAATAAGCCACACCAGGGGACAAAGACTAGCCTGCCAGCCTCCAGGGTGACCCCTGGCTTAATTTTACGTTCTCAGAGCTTCCTCCAGTGCAGGGCAGATCTCAGGATGAATGAAATGATGGGCCATCTTGCCACGCGCCACCTCACTCACCTTATACCCACGTATAAGCCCTCCAGTTCTCTGCTCAGCACGTCACGGGCAGTCACCTACACCACACCCTGCCCTCTCATTTTTAAGGTCTTAATCATGATCTTCCCAACCTCCCCATCTAAGATGTTCGCCTCTCCCCAGTCCTTGTATATCAGCTTGTTTTATTTTGTTCCCATTTGTCACCACCTGGCATAGTACCCGTTCATATGGTTTCCGGTCCTTGACTGTAACCCCCGACTAAAACTCAAGCCTAGGAGAGGAGGCGCGTTCTGTCTTCTACTCTGCACTGGGTCTGGAACGTAATAGGTGCTCAGTTAACTCGAGCGGGAAGATTGAATGGAAGTCTTCCCACTGGCTCGACAGCGTTTCAAGGGCGCCCAGCACAGCCAGGCAGGTCACAGGAGCTCCAGAGAGCCCCGCGGGAGGGTCCCCGGGGCATCCAGGGGGCTAAGCCTTCTTGATCAGGACGTCCTCGCTCTCCAGGAGCTTCCCTCCCCGGACCAGTGTGTCCCCGTTAGCAGCCCCCAAATCAGCCCCGGCTCCTGCGGGGGGCAGGGCCGGCGGTTGTGGCCTCGCCACCCTCCCGTCGCCGGGATTTGGGGGCCGCCCCGGGCATGCTCAGAGCGCGCAGGTCCGGGCGGCGGCGGCGGGGGAGGAGGGAGCGGTCGCCTCCGCCGTGCGCTCGCCGGGCCCGGGCGGAGCTGCGCAGTCCTCTGGCAGCTGCGCCAGGACAGCCGCGCGCCGCCGTGCCCACAAGTTGCCGGCAGCCGAGCGCGGCGCCGCCTCCTCCTGCTCGCAGCCCCCTGCGCCCACCCGGTGGCAGTCGCCGGCGCCAGGACGCACATCCCGCGGGCACCCACCCCAGATGTAAAGCGGGTCCGCAGCCCCTCGCCCTCTGGCGCGATCGACAGAGTCTCCCCAGAGTCTCCCCTGGCAACCCCCCGCGGCTGGAAGATGTGGCAGCCGGCCACAGAGCGCCTGCAGGTAAGGAGCGCCCCGGCGGCCGGGGGCCAGCCTGGAGGAGGTGCCCGGGCCGAGGAGCTGAGAAGGCGCCTCTTCCCACTTGCAGGGATTTCCCCGAAGCGAACGTGTAGGACGCATCGAAGCAAACAGGGTGCTATCGGCTTGCCCGCGCGGCGCACCGGTCGGTGGGGAGGACGGATGGAATTAACCAACGCCTGGATTCAGGCGCTACAACTTTTGCTCAGGGGGCTTGTGTAGGTGTCAGTATATGTCATGTTGGACTTTCTGATCAGCAGTTTTAGACTGCATTCCACTGACACAATTGCTGGTCTGGGATTAGGGTTTTTGAGTCCAGATTTGTGTGTGTGTGTGTGTGGCCAGGAAAGACAGAACAAATGATTTGTGAAAGCATCCTTTTGCCAGTGTAATTTGGAAATATCAAGCCTGGTTTGGCTTGGTCATGGTATGCTACCCCCCCCCCGCCCCAATGGCTCTCTCTCTTCATCTCTCCTGAACCCAAACTCCCCCAGATAGTGGAAAATCAAAAGTTAAGTTCAGGCAGGAATAGTTATGTCTTGGGCCATCCCTTCAAAAAGTTTTTCACTGCTGCCTCCAAAAATGCCAAGGGATACTCACTGCCTTTGATTTGGATTCCAAAGCTAGGCAGATGAGGAGGGGGTCACAGAGAGAAAGTGGAGCGTTTTCAGTGACACTTGGGGTCCCCCAAGATCCTGCTGATATCAGGGTTTGATGATTACCTTTTGCTTCAAATATTCTGTAGATAGAAGGCAGCTACTTTGTCAGTTAAAATCCCCTGAATCCTGCAGTTAAACTTTTGGCAAGCTCAGAGCTACATTGTTTCATAGTAAACTTTGTAGAAATGTTTAAGTGGGAAAATCCAGCACCCATGGAAGCTGAATGTGAAGGCAAAGAACAGTGGAAATGACCCACGGCTGGCTTGAGAGGCTTTTCAATGAAAATGCAAAGCTCCAAACACTCTCCAGCAGACATCAGGAAAGGGCAGCCTTTGCCTGTGAGCCCTATAGGACTAACCCGGGGAGGACGGTGCATTTGTCAGAAACGGATGCAGCACCGCTTCTTTCCAAGACTCCCTGGATCTGTGATTTGTGGGTTCACATTAATAGAGGCTGAACCACCAGGCCAATCCTCCAGGTCTCAAACTGAAAAGACAAGAAAATGGACCTTATTGCCTTGGAGTGACAAAAAGTGCCTTCTGGTAGTAGGAAGAGGATATCAGCAATGGGCTCTGAATGATTCGTAAAAGGCCATGGAAACATTTTTGCATTTGCATGTTACCAGCGGTGCCTTTGAATTCCTCTTTCAGTTTAAGGCCTGGATCCAGAATCTCTTGTAAAGGAGCGGAGCTGGAGGGTTCCCCACCTCAGTGCCCAGTGTTGGAAGTCGTGGCCAGAATTTCTCAAGTTGGCGTTGCCGGCCTGGTGATCAAGCCTCTGAAGAGTTGGTGAATTTTCGTCTCTGAAAGTTATTCCTCCCAGCCTGTTTCACTTAGGGAATCCTGCGTGCTGCAGAGCACATGACACTTGGCAGGAGGGAGCTTTGGTTTGCCTTCTGCATGGAGATTGTGCCTTACTAGAAATGTCTCCTTTCCCTTCTGTGAAATGTACAGTGCAGTTTGGCATGTCTCGTTAATTACAGTTTCTCTTTGCAATGTATTTATTTTATATCTAGGTGTGATGTTGAAAGAGCCTGGGTTTTAGGCTTTTGAAAGCTCAGGAAAACATGGCTTAGCACTGATTAAGAACATGTTTGTATCACTGTTGAAAGCCACTTACCAACACAGGGCTCCACTGCATGGTCCCCAAATTTAAATTAGTAAAGGGGCCCGTTCTCTTTTAAAAATGTCTCAAGCCTTGTGATTATAAAGTGAGCCAAATGGAGAAAAATCTTCTTCGTACTCATGGCTGCTTCCTGACAGCTACTCAACTATTTAAAACACACAATTTTTCTGGTTTTACTCTTTTGCTGCTGGCAGAGGGAGTCATTGAGGGAGAGGTGGTGAGTGAGCTGCTTGTAATAATTTATTTACATTCCTTGTGGTTATCTTTGTCACAGTTTCTGTTTGCTGAATGGGATATTTTCTTGCCCATTTTGCTCTGAAGGCAGCATCGTATAGGAACGTCCCTTTCTGAGGCTCTTCAGTGAGTGGGATGCTTTCCCCTTCCAGATTTCCTGGGCAGAGAAATGGCAATGGAAATTTTGCTCCATAGGGAAAAAGATGCTTAGCCCAGCTCTTTAACAAAGTCTAGGCTCCACCCTCCTTAGACAAATCATTTTAGCTTTCTCAAACAGCCTCATTAATTTCTCACTTGTTAATTTTTAATACAAACCTTCTAATTCATATGAGCTGGGGTGAAGAGTACCCTCCAAGGAAATAATAGGACTGAGGAGTCTGTTTCCTATACGAATATCTAGAAACAAAAGAGGGGAGGGGAGAAAAGAACTACATCTTTTCTTAATTTATTTTATTAGTTCCTATTAGATGATGCCGATTCAAGGGGTCAGTTGCAGAAATTTCTTTAGACCAGACAGCTGTTCTGAGCTAATCCAAGTCCAGCATCGGGCTCCTTTGCTCAGGCAATGGACTCTTTGATCAGGTTTGATTATCATTATCATTACCCACTTACCTGTCAAACAAAATGATGCTGATGTTTCCTGATTGGAAGTTTAGCTGTTCGACCCACATCCAGTGCAGGCAGGGGGACCTCTTGCCCCGGGCAGGGCTGAACCGGGTAATTTCTCATTCAGTCACAGGAACCGCAGCAAGTTCATCTGCTCCCTTGAATGTTAAAACTTCTGTTGCATCCCACTCGAGCCCTTTCTGGGAGTTTCTGCCATTAAAAATATAATAGGACCAAAAGGGATGTGAAGATTTAAATTAGCACCCCATCTTCTAAGAAGGAATATATATGAATTCTGCCCTTTGCACTTTCCCCTCTGCACAGTGGATTTTTTTTTTTTTTCTTGGAAGGGCTCAAGAAAATTTAATTTTTTTTTTTTTAAAGAAGCAGATTTGAAACAAGATCTTTTCATTTTGAAAATAGAGATGAGATTACCTCTAGTCTTGGTGCTTTAAAATTTGCATTTGTCTTAGTTATTGGACTGAGGGGAATCCCTTAGAAGTGACAGACCTATTCATGAGGAAACATGGGGCAAACTTAGCCATCAGGAACCATTGGCGTCTTCAGTGAACTCCCAGCTAGATTCTTCTAGAGCATATGTCTTCAGTCAACTCCCAGCTAGATTTTTTGGAGACCAGAAGAGGAGGAGCCCCAGAGCAAGATGAATGGAGAGTGAGTTTAAAAGAAAGGAAGCCAATGCATTCTTCTCTGTGGAGCAGTTATTATAAGATGGAGTGAAACATGAGAGTAGGAAAGTATGGGGGAAACAAGTTCTAGCAAACTCTGGTTATGGAGTCTGTGTGTAACCATTTTCTCATGAGAAGTTCCATAAATGTTCCAATTTAATTTTTTGCCTGTGTCCCCTGAGGTTAAAATTTCTCCATGCCCTATCCAGAAAATTCAGAGCTTTTCCCCATGTAGCTGAATATCAGAACGTCAGCCTGAACCATTTAATTCTCCCCTACCCCTTCTTTTTTGCTCTCCTTTTGGCCAGTTGCAATTCATTAGTGCTTCCAAAAGTGAGGGAAAAGAGGAAGGGTAGAAAGTAAACTAGCTCCTGAAGAATCTTTCTTTTGGCTTCTTGTTAAGCTTTTGGCTTAAAAAGAGGTTGAAGCTTTTAGGTAAATTAATGGGTGTTTTAGTAGGTTAGAGCACTTCTTCTCCCTGGATTATTTTGCCCTTTGCCTTGTCATAGCTGGTAGATCCTGCCTTGATTCGGGGTGTGGATTGTTCTATATTTACCTCTGTATTATTATGTCACTCCAATGTTCCCTGAGAAGTGAGACTATAGAACCTTCCAAAATGTCATCCAGGGACCATTTGGCCTAGCAGAGAGAAAACTAGGGTAAATCTGACCCTTTTCCAGGCAGACCAAATTGGCCCAAGGAGAGGGAGATATTTACAACAGTCCACTTTCGTTGAGCATGCATTGCATGTGTGGCCCTGCGCTGGAATTATCTAGCTCATTTATCTCCCATAACCACTTTTATTCCCATTTTATAGATAAAGAGACTGAAGCTCCAAGAGGTTAAATAATTTGGCCAGGGTCATGCAGCTGGAAATGAACTGAGCTGGAATTTGCACCAGGTGGTTTGGCTCCAGAGCTTATGTCTCAACCACTTTTCTGTGGTGCAGAAAGATAAGACATAGCAGGATGCAAAGTGCTATGCACATGTTGGTACTGTTGATATCAATAAATAGAATTAGAACAGAGGCACAGGCCTGGGCTTAGAGAGGCTGTTTTCATATTTCTTGGAGCCGTGTGACAGCCTCTCTCTTGACCAATAGCTATCCTAACTCTTTCTGGTGGTCCAAAATCTCTGGGGGGAAATGAACTGCTGTGTTGTACTCGAGCTGAAATTTCCAAGTGCCATTTAAGAGTCTCTTCAACTGGCATTTATCCAAAGTAGAGACCTTGAAGGCTGCTAATCCAGGTTTGATCATGTACGCAGTCATCCCTAGTTTAGATGACAAACGGGGGGCAGGAGGGAGGAAGGTGGAGGGTTTGAGAACAATTGCTTAGAAGTTAGCAATGGCCAGTCTTGCAGAGGCACCAGGTTTCTCATGAAACTGATTCTAGATTTTGCTGTCCTTTTCTCCCCTTGTAGTTGAGTGAGCACAAAGCCAATGGGCCTTATCCTCCATAAAAACACACAGAGTTATTTATTTCAGTCCCAAGCTGTTCGCGGAAGTAAAATGCTCCTTTCCGTCACTGGGCCTTTCCCTGAGTTTGTCAGCAAAATCAGTCTTAAGTGATTCGCGAAATGCTAGCCTTGGAAAGAAAACCGACTGTCCCTTGGTTACCCATTGCCTCATGTGGCTGTTTAATGTTGACCGTACTGGGTTATCTTTGGCTATTGGGCAACTTTTGCATTTTGTTTGATGTTCCAGATTAGCACTCTCCTCCCCTCTTTCATTGCCACTGACTCCATTCAACCCTATAAATTAGCCCTTCAGGAGACCACGGAAGAGTTGGACCTGGACAGTCCCAAGGCTGACCAACGTCAGGCCACCACTGGGGTATTTCACTCCATGAATAGCAGCAGTTCAGGGCCTCATTAGTGGGCAGCAAATAAAACTAGTCTAGAAAAACTCAATGGCTGCAGTGTGCTTCTCTCAGCCCCCTTGGGAACGAATCTAAACGGAGGCTTTATATAAGTAGAGCAAGGAGAAATAGTTGAGACGTTTGTCCAAAGACCTCCTTCAAGTCTAGTGGAATTAGTCTATTCTCATTTTATGTTAACTTAAAAAAAATGTGTGCATCCCAGTTTAGCTGCTAACCAGTGATAAAGCATCAGAGTATTCACCAGGTTCAGTCCCTCTGCCCAAGCACTGGACCTGGGAGGTGACAAGGAAATGGCACAGCCTGGCTATGTGCCTTCGGCATATTTCAATGGTCCCAGAGTCTCAGTGAGCTCGTCCACTTAACGCTGATGCTGTGTGCGTGCCTCGCCTTGCCGAGGCCTTCTTTCCCGTGCTGGACAATTCAGGGTCCCTCTGTCCTCGTATGTGGTGACTAAGGTCTGTATTCCATCATGGAGGTTCCGTAAAGACCTTATTAGCAAGGTTGTTTCCTGAGTAACATCTAGAATCATTTGGTGAAAAAATAACTAAAAAGGGGCAAATCTCTCTCCTTATAAATGATTGTGACTTGGTCGCTTATTATCCATGCTTTGGTTTACTTTTGAATTTCTCAAAGCCTCAGTTTCCCTATCTGTCAAGTGGAAAGGTCTGCTCCGCAGAGATTTTGGTATACAGTGGGTGCTCCATAAACAAGAGCACTCCTGCTTCGTACTGTCAGGGTTGGTCACTTTAGGAACTGACTCGGTTCTTAGGGCTGCCAGAACAAAGTATCACAACCTGGGTAGCTAAATACAACAGAAATGGGTGGTCTCCCCGTTCTAGAGGCAAGAAGTCGTCTAAACTAATAACCTCTCCAAAGATCCCATTTCCAAATACGGGCACATCCGCAGGACTGGGGTTTAAGACAGGAAAATATCTTTCAGGGGATACAATTCAGTTGCTAACGGAAACAGAAAGCCCTGAGTTCTTGTCTAAGCTCCTTTCTCCTCGCGCATCAATCTTGATTGTACACCTCCGGGTCCAAGCCCCAGGCTGGGCTGAGGCGGCGGTGGGGTGGTGGTGGTCTCTGGGAAGAAGGGCGTCGTTCTTATCATGGGCAGCCTCAGATCTTGCCCCTGATTATTCAGAGTTGGCCTTCAGTTTTCTGTTTCCTGGCGTGATCATAGCTTTCACTGTTACTGTTCAGAAAGAAGAGCCCTGGCTGGTTCGGCTGAACAAGCCTGGCTCAATTTGTGCTAAACTCCAGGGAAGCTCCTTTCACTCTTGATTTGTAGACAGGTGAGATCCACTGAATGCAATTCCTTTTACAACGGGAGATGGAGAGCATGGTGGGGTGTGTGCCGTTTTACGTCTCTCAGGAGCGCCTGTGATAGTGGGAGGCCAGGCACCCTGGGGCCCTGTTCCCAGGCGCCTGCCTGGGAGGGTCCTGGAGTGGCTCTGCCCTCTGCCAGGTGCTGGTCTCAGGGACAGGATGCAGGGCTAATTTTTCACGTTACAAATACATCGAAGGCGTTCATACTGAGATGGAAACTATGATTAGAGAGTCTCCGTGTATACCATTGGGTTGAGAGTGTGTGGCTCCAAATGTTAGGGCAGTGAAATCATTCTTAAAGCCACTAAATGTATAGTTACTCCAGATTATCCGCAGATGGAAGGTTCACATAGTCTGGCAACAATTTTCTGTGACTTCAGTGCCCACACTCGGCGGGGGAAGGAGGCGGCTCAGGTCACCGATGAGGAACTAATATTTCCTTACACTGTGGTGTGCTAACTGGCTAGCTCTCTTTTAGCAGGGCTTTGATGGGTTGTTTCTGTTTTCCCAGGCAGGTTCCCTTCCATGTATGGAGAACACCAAGAAATATTAGTTACCATTTGTTGCAGAGTTTCATAGTGATAGTAGCAGTAATAGCATAACAATCATAGCAGCCAACTTTTACTTAGCACTTACAGTGTTCTATGCATGTATTTGTCCTCACAACAGCCCTCTGAGCCGGCGTGCAGATCCAGCAGGCTGGCCGTAGCGTCCTCACACCCTCCATACTGTCTTGGGTATCAGAGTTTAGCTTTGCATGGAAAGCCTTTGTGTGGAAAGCATATACAACCCTCAAAAAAAAAAAATCCTAAAGGGCAGTGTATTAGTCAGCCAAAAGGGGTGCTAATGTGAAATACCAGAAATGAATTGGTCTTTATAAAGGGTATTTATTTGGGGTAGAAGTCCACAGTTACCAGTCCATAAAGCATTAAGTTTCTTCTCTCACCAAAGTCCATTGCCATGTGATGGAGCCAGGGTTCAGGCTTCTTGGGTTCCTCTCTTCACGGGGCTGCGTTTCTCTCCCAGCTCAGCTCCTCTGTTTCCTCCACAAGGTCAGCTGTAGACTATCAGGTGAATGTCTCACTTCTCTTCTCCTGGGGCCTTCTCTCCAACATCAAAACTCCAACATCAAAACTGCTTCTCAAAAAACTGCTTCAACTCTGTTCTTGCCATGCCTTTTATATTTGGTTCCACCACCAACCAAGGGATGGGGCTCAATGCCCTACTGACGTGGCCCAGTCAATGCCCTAATCATAACTTAATCATGCCCAGATGAACAGTTTATAAGCATGACCCAATTATATTTTTGGAATTCATAATTACATCAAATTGCCAAACGGCTACAGGCAGATATTTTATTTCTCTCATTTTATGGATAATGTAATGTATGTTCAGGGATTATAGGTAACTTTTGCAGGAGTCCATTAACTACTCTCAGTTTTCCCACCTTTTCCTCTGCTGGCAGAACCCCAGTTTCATCAGGTAACAGATGGCGAGGGCTTGATCGCAGGGAGGGTGGTCTACCCCAATCATGGTAATCTCATTCTGCTTGGCCAAGACCATTTTTTAGCCATCGGGTGTAAGAGGATAGCTACTAGGAATGGCTTCCCTTTATGAATAACAAATGAAGCTTCTTGATGAAATAGCCTTTTGCTCCTCATCCCTCTTCTTCCTGTCATGAGCATAGGTGTGATGTCTGGTGTTGCAGCAGCCATCCTGTGATTTTGAAGCAACAATCAGGCTAGAAGCCAATCTTCTAAGTAGGCTAGAGTGATAACATGGAAGGAGCATGGATCTCTGATAGCACCACTAAGCTGCTGCTGGACCTACCCCTTATTTTTTCTCAAAAAACCTTTTTTTATATGAGAAAACTAGTCCCCTCCCATTTGTTTAAGACTATATGTTAGTTGGTTCTATTTTGACTTGTATTTTTGGCATTTCTAACTTACCTGGCTATTAAGGGACCAACATTCATTTTCAAACCCAGTTCTCCATGTCTTACTCATGAGACCACATAGCCTTTTGACTGTGTTATGTCACTGTATTCTAGTGGCCTTTCTTATTAGTATGCACAACTTTCATATATTGGGACAAAATGAATGTATCTGTATGGAATGACATTTTTAGACTGAATGTGAATTTATTTTTCTACTGTGGATTTGTAGAAAACAGGCCATAAAGAAGAACTAAACTACAACTCCTTCCTCCCTCTTCTACTTTTGGTCAATGTCATAGGAAAAGGCAGCCAGACTTGAAGGTAACATGACGTACTGCTAAAGGTGGGTGGGTGGGGGCTCTGGAAAATATGGTAAATGTGCTTCAAGAGAGAGTTAAATTTGGTAATTAAAAGTTATGGGCTGAGATGGGAAAGATAGTCACTTAAAGTAGACTTCAGTGGACCTTTTTTCCCAGGTGCTCCCCCAACCCCAAGACCGAAGTAGAGCTAGGATTTTGCCCTCAAAACAATCTAGGTTGTCAGAATGTAGGCAGGGTCTCTGGGTAGCAGGCCCCTGTGATTTGCCCCTTCCCAACCCAAGAAAACTTGTGATCTGACCAAAGGGTACATGTCACACTGACGCCAGCACAGCCTCATGGTCTCTCTGCCTGATGATTTATATCTGGTTGGTTATCTTGTTTTATTTTTCACGTGGTAACTTTAGACATTATGCTAATGATGAACTTATTCCCATTCTGGAACTCACTTTTAAAAAGTACCATTAGGAGTCATCATGCTAGCTTTCCTGAGTAGGCGTCTCTTTTCGATACAGAAACCACCGTGATGCGAACAGATCAAGTGCTCATGAAACCAGGGTGAGCTGCTCTTCTCGTTTGTGTTTCTTAGAGTGAAGAGAAATTCAAGTTTTTAAAAACCTTTTTTACTTTTCATGGTCTTCTTGGTATTGTGTATGTTGGAAGGGGAGGAGACTGGAGAGTTATCAGGAGAGAGTCCATTCCTTAATTGATATCCTTCCTAATCCATCCATGACAAGTCCTTCCCTTAGGTCTGGAACCCTTTCTGCCCCCTGTGATCCAGTGCTTTGATGCCTTTCCATTAGCACTTTCCTCAGGTGAGAGCCGCATCCTGTTGTTCGAGCCACTTATAATGTGGGATAGTGGAAACTGCTATTTACTTCCCAAGTCTGCAGAGCCTGTTCTCTAGGAACTGAGCGGGGGACTGTTGGACCATGGCATTGATGGGGAGCAGCTTTGCTTTTGGACTGAAGTTCGTGGTAGCTTAGTGTTGAATTTTCTTTTGGTCATCCTCCACGTACCAAAAGATTGCTACATATTTGAACCAATCCCACACAAAAAAAGGCGAGCAGAATTTTTTCCAAGTGGTGGTGGAGATGTGAAATGGAGTTCCACATCTGCTGCCTTTAGCAGCTACAATTTTATAACTGATTGGATTAAAAATTACAAAAAAATATCTGTTAAAGGTAATAAACCAAACAGTTTAGAGGTGTGTAAAGAATAATCACGACCCTTCCTCCATTCCCAATTCAACTCACAAAGGAAACCCAAGTGGTCTGTGTGGTGGTTATTTCCACACAACTTTCCCTGGGCTTTTGCAAACATATACAATTTATATAGCATGTATTTAGGTTTTCCCCATATATTTAAATGATATAAACTTACAGTATATATTACTCTGCAACTGTTTTTCCACCTTACAATGTTTCATGGGTATCTCTTCTTGTCAATAAACATAACTCCAACTCATTCTTTTTGGTGCCTGCATAGAATTTTGGGGTAGTGCTGGACTGCAATTTATTCAGTCATTCTCCTATCTGGATATTGGGTTGTGCCAGGTTCTTTTGTTTTTTTTTTTCCTGTAAATAATGCTATTATAAGTATCTTTGTATATACTTAAATACTGGCTCTTGTACTTCTTTAGCCTAGATTCCCAAAGTTGGGATTGCTAAACCAAAGAGTTTAAAAACATGTAAAATGCATGTTTTACATTTTAGCAGCTGTCATTGAGGGCCTTTTTTGAGAGTCCTCTTTTTGGTCAGAGGTCTATGTGATTTTGACAAAGGTGCAAAGAGGACAGTTCTGTAGAGAAAGAATGTTCTTTTCAACAATTGATACCGGTACAATTGGAATTCATATGCAAAGCAATAACAACAACAAACCTCAAATCTTTGATCCCCAACTATCAACATATACAAAAATTAACCCAAAATGTGTCATAGACTTAAATGTAAAACCCAAGGCTATAAAACGTCTAGAAGAAAACAGCAGAAAATTGTTGTGACATTACTACAATCAAGATCATCAACTTATCCATCACCTCCCCGAATTCCTTTTTGGTAAGCAGAGGTTTCTTAGAACAACAGCAAAGCATGATCAATAAAAGAAAAGTCTGATTAATTGGACTACATAAGAAAAGCCCCTCTGTTCTTCTAATGGCATTTCTAAGAGAATGAAAAGACAAGATACAGACTGGCATGAAGTACTTAGAATTCATGTATGTGACAAATGACTTGTATCTGAGATAGAGAGCTCTGAAAACTCAATAACAAGAAAATAAACAACCCCATTAAAATGACATATGATTTGAACTAAGAATTTACATGGATGGCCAATAAGCACATGAAAAGAGACTCAACATCATTAGTCGTGAGTGAAATGCAACTTAAAATCACAAGGTGATGCTACTAAAAAGCTACCAGAATGGCTAAAATGAAAAAGACTGCTTATACCAAGTGTTGACAAAAATGTGGAAGGAATGTAAAATGGTACAACTAGTTTGGAAAAACAGTTTGGCAGTTTCCTATAAAATTTAACATATAACCGCCATATTTTCCAGACTCTCACCGGTATTTACCCTGAAGAAATGAAGGCATATTTCCACACAAAGACTTTATTTGTTCTAATTGTCATGGTTGCTTTAATTTAGTAGCCAGAAAAGCTGGAAGTAACCTCAGTGTCCATCAGGTGAATGGATAAACAAATTGAGGTATATCCATATAATGGAATATCACTCCACCATAAAAAGGAAAGAATGTGGAAACCCACAACCACCTAATTGACTGTCAAAATAATCAGGCTGAGTGAAAGAGGTCAGACCAAAAAAGTATTTACTATATGGTTTCATTTATATAAAATTCTATTAAATGCAAAATAATCTATAGTGATAGAAATTTAGAAAACACATTAGTAGATGCCTGGGGATGGAGCAGGAAGAAGAGATTAATAAGGGGCATGTGGAAACTTTGGGGGATGATGGATATGTCTACTATCTTGGTTGTGAGGATAGTTTCATGGGTATATAGCAAATTGTGCGACTATACCGGTACAAATCTATGAAAAAGTGTATGTGAAATAGTAATTATATGCAAGGTGTTGGGGGAAACAGACAAACATTGTTTCTGTCCTTGCTTTGGATAATTCTCTGTAGCTTTTGTTTTCTTTTAACTGGAAAGTAAAATCTCCAACTCAGAATTTTTAAAATGAAATATATTTTTGCCTTAGGTTTCTCTTCACGCCTCTTAAAACATTTCTTCATATAATTCTTGAAATGACGTTTTTTATCTATCCCACTTTATCTAAGAATTTTGGTGAAGTTACTAGTGATTGAGCAAGAGGAGAAATCCAGACTAACGTGAGGAAAAGATGATCCTTCCCTGTCCATCCTTCCTCAGGCAGTGCAGCCCTCTTTCTGGATCGTTCTCTCACTGGTGTGTCTCTCAGCTCGTTTGTTCTAACTTGTAGGTGTCAGGCTGATGGTCCCAGCTGGCCCGGTCCTTTGAGGCCTTTCTCAGCCCTGTGCCCCAGTGCCTGGTAGGGTGAATTTCAGAGACTGGCTGGCTCCTCACCTTCTTTCCATCCTCTTCCTGTGAAAGAAAGCACGGAGCACTGAGGAAATAAGTCATGCAAAACCACAAGTGGTTCTTGATCCATGTTTGAGGGCCAAAGTCATATGCCTATCAGCCATGGTTTCTGGATTCCTTGTGAAACAGTACTTTTTTTTCTCAGGAACATGGCAACTAAAATATTTAGACAGGATGGGACAACTTTATCAAGGACCATTGACTCTTACTAAAAATCTATTGAGAAGCATTCACTAAAAGGATTTTAGTTTAAAAACACTTTTTCCTATCCTGGAGGAAAATTCAAAGCATTCAGTCAGCCTCTTTTAAAGGAAAGGAGCAAGTAACATAAGATTTTACTCAGTAAATACGTGTGGTAGTTTGAGTCTTTTGTGGATCCCAGAAAATTATATTCTTAAATTCCTGTGTGTGTGACCCTATTGTGAGCCTTTGATTATTCTGGATTCAGTTAAGGGCCGCTTAATTACATTACTCCAGTACAGCGTAGCCCAGGGTGGGTCTTAATCCTCTTACTGGCGTCCTTTATAAACTGGAGTCAGTGGAGACACAGAGACTGAGAGAAACCCCTAGAAGGTGAGAGAGAAGTCCCTGGGAGTCAGAAGCTGAAACAGTACACAGAAGCTGAGAGGAGGCCACTGAAACCAGAAACTGAAAGCAGCCAGGCCCAGGGAAGAGGCGAGAGAAGAGTGGATGCCGCCATGTGCCCGATCATCCACAGGTGCAGCTTGGGGAGAAAGCATCTCCTGAGGATGCCTTGATTTGGACACTTTGATGACCTCAGAAATGTAAGCTTATAAGTTAATAAATCCCATTGAAGATGCCAACCCATTTCTGGTATATTGCATTGGCCACCTTTAGCAAAGTCAAACAATATGTAAGGAGACCATAGGCGTATTGCCCAGTCCAGGCCCCACTGAGGGTGCCAGGGGTGCCCCTAATAATTAACTGGGACGGCAGGTATAAAACGAGGGTCCTCTGGCAAACCAGAACGTGTAGTCACCCCTGGATGGCAAGTAGAATGCTCCACTTCTATTCCTAATTATATTTACTTTGGGAGTGAAGGAAGGAAGTGAAATAGTGATAGGGACAGAAAATGGGCAAAAAAGTCTGGAAGAGGGGCTGTTGTGGAGCTGATGGGATCAAAGGATGTGCAGAGAGAGAAAGAGGAAGAAATGGAAGGTTAAGGAGACACACAGGAGTGAGAGCAGGACACAGGCGGCACTTAGCACTACCCCAGCCCCTGTGTGTGCTCCACAAAAGCCAGCTGCCAAATAGTAAATGCCGCTGCTGGCTATCGATTTATTCTTACTTTGAGTGAAGCCATCCCATGCTCACACCTGCTCAGTGGTAGCAAATGCTGTGATGGAGTTTCAGGCTCTGTTGGGAAAAGAATGTCCTTCGGACGAAGAGCTTGGAAACTTTGAGGGAAAATAAAAGCAGATCCAAAGTCTTTGGAAAATGGGAGGTGGTGAGAGACTACTTGCAGCTGCAGGTCAAGCCACACGTGGCCCATACAGACTGTGGGAGAGTGGACAGACCGTGGGGCTTTTAATCGGGCATGTGTGGACACAAACCTTGGCTGCTTCACTTCTTAGTGGTTCCCCAGAAGCTCTGATTCACATATTCTCAACTTTAATTAGTATTTTCTCAACGTTAGCCCATGTGGTTGTTGTGAATATTAATTGAGATCCAGAATACAAACAAACAAACAAACAAACTTAGCACAGATCCCGGCACATCAGAGTCAGTAAATATTAATTTTTTCACCTACTTCGGATAAAAGGGTGAACTAGGAATAGAAGCATAGGATTTAAAGCCAGGCAGATAATAGAGGTTTGGTGTTTCCCAAAGAGTGTTCTATGGGGCACACGTTCAGTGAGCTGTTCATAAGAGTCTTGCCACAAAGGGTTGTCTTTGAATTACTTTGGGAAGCACTTGGTGAAACATATTGAGTCTGATTATTTACTGTGGGGGTCCTCCGAGCCTTCGAGGTGACAGTGCCCCCCTGAAGTTCCAAATGAGGGAAGAAGAAAGTTCCGGCCCCTTTGTCAAACAGCATCTCCCAGTGCAGGGTACATCAAGACAGAATTTGAATTCCTTTAAGTTGGCAAACTGGAGGCCTGAGGTTTGGATCTAGCTTGCAGAAATGTTTTCTTTGGCCCCTCCAGGGACATAAAAACTTTAAATATTAGTTTCCTGGATTTAAAAATTAGAGGAATTTATAAGGATGATCTGGACTTCCCGATATTTTTGAAAAAATGGAAGAGTCTGGCATACTAGGCTTGGACCACGGGCTGGCGCTGAGCAGCAGCTGCTCCTGTGGGATGGGATGTGGGCTCCAGCTGTCCGTGTCCTTACGTGGCATGCTCCACGTATTTACATAACTTGCTGCATCCTATGGATATTTGAGTTGGGGTCCCCAAACCAGTTCAGTTCCTTCACCTGGCCGATGGGAGAACTGACTCCCACGCTCATGTGGTGTTGGAGTCAGGACCAGGTACTTGGTCATTAGAATCACAGAGGCCAAGTTGATAAATGATTTTGTAACTGAGTTATTTTTAAAACACTTATTTGTTTAGTAACATTCTATTCGTGATCGTCCGTCTTCAGGGGCCTGGAAGCCCTTCCTCTGGCCTCTCTTTAGGGAGCTGTGTGCTGGAGTTTGGGTGATTAGAGGGGGAGACTCGGTTGTCCCTTCTTTCCTAGGCAAGAATACAGGTGTGCAGGAAGTAGAACTGTCTCTGCTCATCTCATTTCCTAACCTAGAGCTTATGGGAGGACTCCCAGGCAGAAGTGGGAGGCTACTTCTGCTTTTAACTAAATGCTGATTACAATTTCTTATGTATGCAGAATTAGGCAACTAAATTTTCTCATTGCTATGATATTGGCTGATTTTGGGGATTTTTGTTTACTGCCAAACTTTGGAACAACTTGCTTTCAAGTAGAGGTGGAAAATTAGAGGGTGGAGAGTAGTTTTAAATATAATGGATTTCAGCTTTTCCCTCACAGATTGTCAGCTTATGGAGAACCATTTGAACTCTATTTCAGAAAACCAGAACTGGAAGATGAGTGTGATGGTGACAACACACGAAACATTCCAAAGCACTTTGCAAACATTTTCTGATCATCCTTGGAGCAGATCTTCTACTATATTCTACTATATTCTTCTACCTTCCCAGGCATATCACTCTTCTTAACTCTCCCCATTTCCTACATCATTACAGATTTCTGATTATTCTTGGTATTAAAATACTTGAAATTAATTTAGACAGTGTCTTGAGCTAAGACTTCCCATCCCCAAGCAATCTACTTGGTTCTTGAAAGCATAGACGCTTGTGGTTCTCCAGTTTTGCCTCGTCCATCTGAGTTATACTAATTTTAGGTTGCCTATTGCTTCTCCATATGATCCCCTTCCAATAAAAGTTCATGAATTTTGTTGATAACTATTTAAAAGCCATTGCACACTAGCATCAGACTCAAATAGATAAATCAAATTTCTATTATCTATCTGTCTGTCTGTCTATCTATCTATCTTAATTTCTAAATGCTGCCAAAGCAATATACTAGAAATGAGTTGGCTTTTACAATGGAATTTATTAGGTTAAAAGCTTAGGTGAAAGTGTCCCAATCAAGGCATCTTCAGAGATGCTTTCTCACTGAGCTGCAGCTGTGGATGAGCAGGCACGTGGCAGGGCACAGTGGTGGCACCTGCTGGCCCCTACCTGTTCCTCCAGGCTCACTTTCTTCTTGCTCTGAAGCTGTGGGCAGTCAGGCACATGGAGGCATCTGCTCCTCTCTCCCCTCTCCTTTGGGCCTCTTGCTTTTGGCTTCTGGCTAAAGTGGCTTCCTCTGCTCTGGGGGCCTTCTCTCTCATCTTCCAGGTTCCTCTCTGTCTCTGCAGCTTTTTTCTGCATCTGCAGCTTTTTATTCCTCCATTTATAAAAGAATCCAGTAAGAGGATCAAGATGCACCCTGGGTCATGCCCTACTGAAGTGATTTAATCAAAAGGAAGTTCCCTTAACTGCATGTAATCAAAAGGTCCCATCTACAATAGGTTTACATGCACAGGAATGGATTAGCTTTAGGAACAGGATTTTCTGGGGTCCAGTAAAGCTTCAAACTGCCACTCTGTCTAACGTATCATCTATTTTTTTTTCCTATAGCAACCTTTAAAACCAGAAATTCATCTGAAATAGTTTCTGCTGCACAAGCATATTTCTGAAGTAGCGTAAAGGGAAAGGGATGATGCTGTACACAGAATGCAAAAGTCCTGGCTAATCTACAAACTCAGAAAATACAATTATATGTTGGATTCTTATATAGTTCTAAAAAGGTTGTTCTCTTTGGTTAGTAAGGAAAAATTTCAAAATTTTAAATTACTTTTCAATCAAAGATACAGATACAGTTGAAACATTAAAGCAATACCAAGTAATACCTTTCAAACACCAGTTATGTAATGAAGGGGCAGACTTAATTGTACCCAAGGATCTAGACTAAGGATAGTTACTATATTTGAGCCTAAATGTTTTAGCTCTGAGCTTCCTGGTTGTCCGAGTAAGAAGAGAAACATGATGAGTTACTTATCCCTCACTACCTAATAAGAGATTGTATACCAGCTCCTCTGTAATCCCAAACTTTTTCCTAGCTCTTAACTTGAAGACCCTGGAATTTATCCTGTGGTTCCTTATATGGAAAATCAAAGAACAGATTATTGGGCAATAGCATTAATTGTAGTTTTTGCCAAAGTTGTCCGTAGAAGTTGAATAAATAAATAATTTAGAAGGAATGCTGAGACTGTTTATGTTGAAGTGGAAGTGGACATCTGTGGTTTTTGCTGTCCAACTTCAATTCCCATCTTCTGGTAACAGCACCCTGATTTCATTTTGAGGAACTATGCTTCCCCCACTGGATTCAGTTTTGGGGGAATTATCAATCAATGTGTTTTCTTCAAGTTATGGGGTTGGCATGTGCCCCAAATTAGATTAATCAGACCCGTGTGATTGAAAGGCTGGAAATAGCTAGAGTTGATAATTCTTTTGGCCATGCCCTAAAGAGCCCTGTAAGCCTGCTGCATAGACCCCAGGAGCTGCTCTGACCCTGTTCTTTCTGAGCGTGGTCCTTCCACCCTCCCTTGAATCCAATGCCAATGTTATTGCAATGATCATCTTTTCCTGCTTAAGTGAGCCAGAGTTGGGGTCTTTTGCAACCACAAAACGCTGATTGATACAGAGATGGAATTTTCCTAGAACTCTGATGTTCAGTCTTCAAATTGTTTCACCAAAGGTGATGTGTGGAGCAGTGCATGTGTGTGGAGAAAAGTGGGGGAGCGAAGCTCGAGGGCTTCCAGCAAACCAGAAACCCATGGATACACATCCTTCCTCCAGCCCTGGCCCTCAGACCATTGTAAGCTTCCATCTCTGGAGAAAGATTTTTGTCCTCTGTTTATAAGGGTGTAGCCCTGCTATTGGCGTCTGCTATAAATCTCAAGGTTTTTATAACTTGGATACTACTCTCACCTTCCTGCCAAATCTCTGCACTGAGAAAGCTGGAGTGTCATGTTAAGTTATGATGCTTTTACTGCATCCAAAACAAATAATTTTGGTACACATTATGAAATGAACCCCTCCTGTCTCTGAGACAGGGATGGAAATGTGTCAAGGATGCAAACAGCTGTTTCAACCAAAATAGCCAAAAAAAAAAAGGCCCAGTCTCAGGCTGCTGAGCTTCAGGTCTTGAGAAACATTTGTAGTTGTTAAAAATGTGAATGGTTCCATAAGTTCACAGTAGGACAATGTGGATTCTTTAGCCCAGGAAGTTAAATACCTCCACTTTGGCAATCCTGACCTTCCGGGTAGAAAATGTAGTTCCCTAGACTTTAAGACTTGCTTTGCTACTTTGATTTAATACAAGACGGGAATCTTCAAAACAAAGCTCTGTGGGTCCAGCACCGTCACCTGGCATCAGTTAGCTTAGGCATCTCCCTCATCCCCCGCCCCCTTCCATGCATACCCTGCTTTGTCCCCCCTCTATGCACTTGATGCTTTGCAGAAAATGAATGGCTTTGCAAAAGTACAAATTTGGGGAAGTGTACAGCCAAAGAAAATTTAAATTAGTATTCTCCTTGTGGGAATCTTCTTGGGGAAATTATAGTTGAATATTCAGGTATAGAGTACAGCCAATATCTGTTTTAGGAAGTTGACAGACTGAACGACACAGCTCAGTGGTTTTCTGGAAGTAAGGCAGTCTAGGGATTGAAGAAGGCAAAGCCTAAAAACCTACTAATTAATGTTTCCCCCTCTCTGCTGCATTAATGGTGAGTAACCCAGGCTCAATGCTGATCTCTTTACTCCTTGGCCCAGAGAACTGGCATTTTTCCTTATAATGTAATTTAATGTCCTTGCTGCACAGAGTCTGCCCAGCGAGATATGTGTGTGCTCTGAACTGGAGGGGCTGTGTGCTGGCAGGGTACTGAGGAGTAGGGCAGGCATTCAGTGAAAACTTGGAAGGAGTCTTTGGAAATAAAAATTAATTTGCGCGTACCGGGATCCCAACTTTGCATGTAAGGTAGAGTTGCTTTGCTATCTGGGACCACATTTGTGTTTTCTCCCTTTATTTCTTGACCTTCTTCCTCTCTTGCTTTTCTCCTCCTCCATTCCCCCGATTAATGTGAGTGAAGTTCCTGAATTTCTTTGAACTCTTGGTGCTTTCTACTGAGTCTCTTAGATATTTTTTTAGCTTTCCAAAGGAGCAATCATCACCTCTCCTTACTCCCATCTTCCTTTTCCAGCGGCTGTAGACTCTTGGTGGGCTGGAAGTCACAACTGAATTGAACAAAAACGAATTTGGCTGTTGCTTCAAAGCCATCAGTTCATAGGGGCTTTTTTCCCCTTTCCTTTCTCTTTCTTTCTTTTTTTTCTTTTTCTTCTTTTTTGGCCTTGGTTAAGAGGGCTTATCTTTGCATTAGATGGTCATCAAAACTCATTTCTTGGGTTATGGATGAAGAGAACAAATGGACCCATTTTGATGCAAGGACTGGAAGAAATTCATATAGAGTTGTTTTCTTGCAAAATGCACCAAAAGGTCTCTCTTGGAACAAGCTGGTGCCCGCTTTGGGTACAGTAGGAACTGGTGCCATTTATCCTTTTCATTTCAATCATTGGTCCCTCTCACACAGAAGAATGAGCTTTGATTTGTAGCTCTTTCCCACTGGTAAATGAGAAAATTTGTAATAGAGCAACATTTTTTTTCATCTCGCATTTATTTAGTGAATTTCAGACTCGGGAATTTTTTTGTAGCATAACCTTTCTTACGTGTTAATTTTTTTTTTACTTCACATTATAAACATGAACAGAAGCCTTCTTCAGACAGAACTAGATTAAGGTTGATTAAAGTAGAAGGCAAAGTCATGCATATGTTATAGCTCACACCTTTAAGGAATCTGCATAGTATGCTAGCGTGAGTAGGCTCAACTAAAATGCTCTGAACATGGGTTAAGGATTCTCACTCAGCCTATAGGTCTCGGAACTCAAGAGGGCCATGGGAATATTCAAGGCATCTGTGAACTCTATGTACATTATCCATTTCCTCCAGAATGAAAAAAAATATACCTTGCAAATATGTAAATTCTTTCTCAAATGCTATGTTTCATTAAAAGAAATAGTTTTTTAAAAAATTGTTATTGATTCCTAGTGGCTTTTGGACTTCATGCATATTTTCAATCAGTGGGTACCAAAGTAAAATGTGTAGGTCAGCAGATTTTTGGTTTAGAGAGGATTGTCATTCTTGTAAGAGTTGGTATTATAATAATTGAAGATTACAGTGGGTTAAAAATACACATACTTGGGTTGAGCTTTGTCACGAGGCTTTTCATGTCCATTCCTTAGGGTCTTTACTGTCAACAAATATTTATTGACCTTATATTTTCAGGTGAGGAAGTTTCAGTCAGTTAAACACTAAGTAGGTCATTATTATGATGGATGAAACTTCCACATGAAGATGCTGTGAAGGGCAATCAGTCCCTTACTAAAATCAGTCCCTTTTTAGTAAGGAAGCAATAGGTTTCCCTTGAGTCTCACCCAGGAGAGTTTGCATATCTTGTTGACTAGAACTATATTATGTGTCCATCCCCAGCTGTAAGGGAGCTTGAGAGAGCAGATATTTTTACTGGCACAGTTTTGCCCCAAATCGAATCAGAGTTCTGTTAGTAAGGACAAAGGGAAAAATGGTGGGAAATGTAGCGTCTCTACCAGAGGTGCTGTTTAAAAGGACTGCAGATGTGGAAGGTCCTCTCTCCTCAGATTCTGTGAGTTCCGTTTTTGCCTTAGAACCAATTTTCCCTGTAATTTGTTCCACAATCCTCTGATGTGAACAATTAGTTGACACTGTGACTAATATGGTATCAGATGGCTTTCTAGCCAATCTTTAGATAAAAGCATGTTGTCCAATGGCATGGGTTGAGAATTGCCCAGAGTACTGGGAAAGGAAGATATATTTTATGATGAAAAAAAAACCCTCATCTGAGTGTTTAGAATTTAAAATTTTTATGTTTGGACAGATGTTGTTTGGCTTATTTCTTATTTGGGAAAATGTCGTTTAGTTTATGTCTCTTGTCCTTTTCTCCCCTTTCTACAGTCTTTTGTACAGTGATGTGAGCAGATTGTGTGGAACCAGGCCAAATAAATGAAAATACTAGTGATTAGACGAGATATTTCCTTTGTGGTTAGTATTTGTAAAGAAGTGTCCTCATCAAATGCTAAGGAGTACTTTGGTACTTGGTTCAAGTTCATGTATCATTGTCTTCATCTCTCTCTGCATCTTTCCATGTACCTGGGACTGTTTTCCACACTTGGTGTGTGTTTTGATGCTTGATGGTTTTGCTAAAGTGTTTCCTTAGCTTGGAATATCCTTCTCCATCTCCCTGCCTGCCCTGCCCAGGGGGTCACATTCCTCCCACAGCAGCTGAAATTGCCCCTCTCTGCCAAAGCCTTTCCTGGTCTCCAGTTGCCGCGACCCATCCTTTCTTCTGGGTGTCTGTGGTTTGTTCTTATGTCTCACTTGTTCTGCTTTGCTCATTCTGGGTTTTCTTTTTATTAAAATTATGTGTGGACTTCCACCTCCTAAAAGTCTTTAAGTCCTAGAGCAGGGAGACTGTGACTTGGTCACTGCATATCACATTTCAGCTGGTATAATGCTTGGGACATAAAGCTGGGAGCGCAATACAAGAGCAACACATATATTTTGAATAAATTAGTGCTTCAATGAACAAGTGATATTTAAAATTTTTTTGCCATCTCTCTTAATTTCTGTTGTAGGAAAGGCAAGAAGTGGAAGGACTTTCCACTGTAACCCAGTGAGGATGCTGAGAATACAGTTTGAATTTTGCATTTATTGAGAGAGAGAGAGAGGAAGAGGGAAACTTTTCCTTGCATTTATCTTTAGAGCCAGTTATTAATGGGAGAAGCACACAACTCTGTATATCTATATTAAGCTCTTTGGAAAGTGTCCTGGATCTCCTTGACATTTAAGTCAAAATATCATCCCTTGCATCTAAATTGCATGTAGGTTATTGCCTGCTCTCTATAGGGGCAATAGCTTTGTTATATTTAAGTTCAGGAATGCAAGAGATGCCACAACAGTCGGAGCTATTCATAATAAATGACAATTAATTGAAAATATAAAATGTGGACTCTATCTTCTTTAGAGTTACATCTGTCTTCTGGTGATCATGGTGGAGTTTTAGACTGGGAGAAATTTTTAGATTGCTTTTCCTTGTGTAAGATGACGGGAACTCCAGTTGGTCATCATCACAAAGCCTGGAGGCTTCCAGGATTGCTAAACACATTTTTGTTGTTGTTGTTGTTATGTGATAAAGCAAGGAAGTGCTGGGGGAAAAAAGGATAGGTTTATTTCAGAAGAACACAGAAGCCAGCTTGACTTCCAATGGCCAAATATGGTACATGTTTGAGCCTTAAAATAAATAACAGCTGTTGTGGATTATAGCCCATTGAATAAAATAAGAAGCTGTGAGTCCATACTGATATAAACAAACAAACAAACAAATAGGCGAGAAAGGAAAGCCCTGCCTTGCAATAGAATGACAACTAACAAAGCAGGAATGAGTGTGTAAGAAAATCATTTGCAACCGTAATCGTAATAATTGATCAAGAAAAGAATCAGTGAATATTAAAACTAGTAGGTGAACATTTGATGTGATATTTACATTATCTCAAATTATCTTCCCACAAATTATCAATTGCAAATGGGATAATAGTAACTTTCCAATGGAAAAATCAGGTGGATATTGCCTTATTAACCAAATAATCAAAGTTAGTATCACCCAAAATGGGGCAAACCATTATTATGTGCCCCCTGATGGGACACCCTGAGAAGGACACAGCATTACTTAAGTAGTATTCCTGTCCCAGAAGCGTTTGTTCTACAAAATATTTGGCTTGCGCTATTAAAAAATATCAAAACCATGGAAAGACAAAGAAAGGCTGAGGAATCATTCCAGATTAAATAGACATGGCAAACAAATGCAGTTGCATAATCTCGAATTGGTTACTGGACTAGGAAAAAATTGTTATCAAGGACTTCATCCAGATGATTGGTAACATATAATTGCACTCTGGGTATGCAAGTAAGGTTTTTTGTTCTTAGAAAATATATATTGAAGAATTCCAGGGTCAAGGAGGAGTGACATCTATATCTTACAAGAGGAAGGAGAAGAAAGGAGGGGAGGGAGGAAGTGAGAGGAGAGCTGAAGGGGGAGAGGGCAAAAGTGAATGAATGGAAATGAGAATATGTTATAAAACAAATGTGGGTAGAACTGGCAAAGGGTATAACTCTTCTTGCTATATTTTGGTAAGTTTGAAATAATTTCAAAATAAAATGCTAAAGTAAAGCACATTGTGTTTCCGTGCTCACCCATTTCATTTCTAGTTGTTGGGGGCAGAGGCGGTCACTGGGAGGATGAGCCATGAAGACCCTTCTGTTTTGCCCCTCTCTGTGCATCCAGTGGATAGCCCAGGGCCTGGCAAAAGTAGGCAGTTCACAAATATTGGTTTGATGGTTGCATGGGCCCCAGGGCCTTGGGTTCCCTTGAGCTGTGGGATGTTTATCTTTCCTCAGTTGCAGATAACAACCGTGAATATATATTTTGCTACTTTTAGTTTTCTTGCAGCTGGTTATGACCATATAACTAAGTTAGTTGTAGCCACCAGGATGTAAGCAGAAGGGCTCCTAAAACGAGGTTGCCTGCTTCTCTGCCCCTTCTTCTAGTATATTTTGGTGGGAGCACACATGTGATGGCTGAAGTTTAAGAAGCGCTTTTAGACCACATGGGAGAAGCCATGTGCTAAAGATAGTGGAACAAAAAGAGGGGCAGCTGGGTGGCTGATGGCTGTGGATCTGTCATAATAGCCCCAGGCTGCTTAATCCAGACTTCGTTTTTGTGAGAGAGAAATAAACTTCTTTTTTAAACGGCCATTTTTTTTTTTTTCATTTACAGTGGAACCTGCTCTTAAATGATACACTGTACTTTCTAAAAAACATCATTATTGAATTTTTGTTCCTCTGTGGGGTTTTGTGCTCAGTTTGCCTTGTGGCTTAAATGGCAGAAATTCTCTGGCCTTTTTTTTTTTTTTTTTCTAAATTCCTTTTCTTTTTTCTTATTTTCCCTATGGGTTTTTTTTTAAAATTGTGATAGCGATTCAGTTTCAGTCGCGGAGTTGATGGGTTAGTATCTGTGGCTTAGGATATATTTTATGCTGAGGACACATTTTGCAAATTGCTAAATTGTTCTGAAAAGATGTTGAGAACAAGGTTTCTTCAGAGATTTCTTGTTCTGACCGCCCCAGCTGAAGGTCAAGGGTGCAGAGGTGAGTGCTGGGAATAATGAGAAAATAGGAAACTTTAACTATTTCCAGTTGCCAAAAACATTTTACTTTGGTTGAAGGATTCGGAGCAGGCTTTTAAAGTGCTTGTTCTGCCTGGTGAGTTTTATTTAGCAAATCTTTGTCCTGTTTGGAGTCCACTCATGTTTTTACTTATTAAGTGGATGGTTCTTCCTTTGGAACTATTTATTGCCACGAAGATTTGTGGCGCATCCGGCACCACAGATAATAAATGGGTGTGTGTGCCCACAGCACAACATAAATAGAGCGACTGGCGTTCAGATTGCTTATTGGTAGACTGTATGTAAGCAGTGGAAGCTTAACTCCTCAATTACGTGTGCGTGTGTTTCTGTGCAGTTTATATCCAGGAACTTGAAAGGGGACCTTGCAGGGATACTGACTGATGTTCAGTTATTTCCTTTAAAGTATTCAGTTTTCAATTGTTGCGTCATTTCCACAGTAATGCTATTACCTGACCTGAATGGTGGCAGCTCCGTAGTTGGAAGCATCATTTTCCTTCTGTGTGGACTACTGGATCCCTGGCTAACATGACTTTCAAAGATAATTAAGAATCACTTGAAGGTGAAGGGTTGTATGTGGTCTTCAAGCTCCTTCAACTCTAACTAGTCTCAACAGCGATCCTTGCTATCGTATGCAAATTTTGCTTTTATTCCCACAGAAAAAGAGAACAAAGGACTTTGATTTTTCCAGGGTCACTAAAGAAGTCCCTCCCCAACTTCTTGTCACAGTTTGGTCTGCAAAACAAAACGAACAAAACCATCTACCAACATAAATGGAAATGCAGGATGATGCATAGTAAAGGTGACTTGAGAATTTCACCCTACTTTAGGGAGCAAAGCGGGACTAGGAATTGGGAGATTTTCACGTAAGTCTCAGCTCCACCAGGAGCTCTCTTTATGGCCTTGCGCAAGATATACAAACTTCTGAGTCTCAGTTTCCCCATTCAGTAAAATGAGTCTAATCAAATCGACATTAGGGACTTCTGAGTGTGAAATGAGATCACATATGTAAAAGTGTTTTTGCAAACTGTAAATTACATTGATGTCCTTTTTCAGCAGTCAGCTAATCAAGAATGGTGTGCCTTCCCCTGCCTCCCTGTACTAATTTTCCTTCTAAATTGCAGTGTAATTTGCCCTTTGACTTGATGTTTAAATTTTTTTTCTTAGGAAAATTATGTTAAGTAAGGATTTCGACTAACAAAAGGATGATGGTGGACAACACCCATCCCAGGAAGTAGAGTATCTGCAACTGCACGCAATCCAGTTCCATCCATCTGCCCCATGGGATCTAAGCCCTCTCTCAGTCAGAGACAGGGTGGGGCATCACCATCCAAAATCCTCAAGATTGAGGAATGAACAAACATAAGGGGGAAAGTAAATGTGGACTAAAGTAGACATTATTATTCTATCAGAATTTTTTAATTCCGTGCAAAATATATTCTAATTAAAACTAGTAGCATTTCTCTGCTTTGGGGATTATTGCAGTTGCAGCATGTTGAAAACGAATAACGTTGAGAGGGAAATAAGGCCAAGTCAAACAAGTGCATTTCTCTCTTGAAATCGTGAAGGAGGGATAAGAAGTGCTTGGGCGTATATAGATAACTACAGCATTTTCATGAGGCTTGGGGTGTTACAAGAAGCATCATTTTCATCTTGGCCCTGCTTGGAAGAGAGAGGCATGTATCCAAGAGACAAGTCGTTTGAAGTCATGCGTTCCAAACTGAATGCAGAGAGTGAGCTGGGAGAGGCATAGCCATGCAGAACAGTTTTGCACAGCAGGAGGGCTCTTAAGAGTGTTGTCAAGGAGAAGATGCAATGCTTTAATTCGTTTGGACAGCTCTTTTACGTGTAAAGAGAAACATGTATTCTGGCGGGCGTGGACTGTGTTCCATGACAGCCCTTTATATAGGATTTTGTGCTTAGGCAATCAAAAAACAAGTAACATTCCGTATGTGTTATCTGGGGTTTCCAGTTATGGAGTTTTGAAGTCTTCCAGGATGGTTTCCCTATTTCTCTGTGCACCAAAGTGGCTAATGTCATGGCAGATGTCATTCCTGATATTGCCAGAGGCAAAGCATACATTGGTGAGGATTTCATAGCTTCCTATGGGAGTTCAGAGAGCAAAGCCTGGGGAATGAGGATCTCACGAGGAAGTGAGAGAGAAAGAAAATGTGGTTTTCTTTTTAAAAAGCAGGAAGAATTGCTTTGGCCTGCCTGACATGTTTGGAGACTGTAGGGTAAAGAGGGATTTTTTGCATTTGTAATAAAGCCATTATTTTTGGAGCACAGAACACAAACCAAAAGAGAAAAACAGTTTGGTCTTATCAGGATTGTACATAAATCAGGGTTCTCCCGAGAAACAGAACCAGTATTTATTATAAGAGATATATTATAAATAATTGGCTCACACAGCTGTGGGGACTGGCAAGTCTGAAACCCATAGGGCAGGTCACAAACTGGACCAATAAAAGTTATTCTGAAGTCTGGCAAGTTCATATTTCCCAGGAGAAACTGGCTGGCTGAAATTGAGATTTGTGTTCTGATTTCTGAAATCCTCATTTCCAGCTTTTAAGACTCCAACTGATTGGATGAGGATACTCCCCAGATTGCTCAGGAAAGTCTCCTTTGTTGATTGCAGATGCAGTCAGTCTTAGATGTAATCAGCTTATTACATTTGCAGATCCTCCAAGATATGCCCTCACAGTACTGATCAGGCCAGTTCTTGCTTGACCAAACAACTAGACTCCTTAACCTAGCCAAGGTGACACATGAAATTAGCCATCACAGTCCATCCCTTATCCAAATAAAGACAATAGTGTAGTCACACTTTCACATAACATGATACAACTGTCCTGCATACAACTGAAAATGCACTAACCCTTTCCCTAAAAGACGATGCAAGGACTTGGGTGATTTTCATTCTTATCTTTGATATTCTGTAACTTAAATTGTGTGCTGTAAAGTTAACACAACTTACATTATATGATAAGGGGATGAGAATTGACTGTTGGGAATTGAATCATGTCCCCCACAAAAGACATGTTCAAGTCTTCATCTGCTTTCCTGTGGGTGTGAACCCATTTGTAAATTGGACCTTTGAAGATGTGATTATTAGCTCAGATGTGAACTCATTTGTGAATAGGATTTTCAAAGATCCTGTTGAGATGAGGCCAAATTGAATCAGGGTGGGCCTTTATCCATGTGACTGGCGTCTTTGTAAAGCAGAGGACATTTGAATATGATCAGTCACTAGAAGCCAGAAACCGTAAGAAACCAGAGAATGAGACAGATGGCCATGTGATGGAGGTAGAGATGCAGGCCAAGGAGCCCCAAGGATCTCCGGCAAGACGCCACAAGATGCAGTAGACTCCAGGTGAAAGCATGGCCTGTCGACACCTTGATGTTGGACTTCCAGCCTCCAAAACTGGGAGACAATAAATTCCTGTTCTTTAAGCCAACAGGTTTTGTGGCATTTGCCATAATAACCCTGGCAAACTAAGACAGATAGGTTATATAATTTTCACTGAGCTAAAATAAGGAAACATTAAATGATTCTGACAGATTGAGACTTTTTTATGAGGTGGTCTGCAAAATTGGACTTTTGAGAAAGAGCTTCATGAATATTTGTTGATGAAAACAGTCATGCTTGGTAGCTTTGAGGGGATTCCCTATAGGCACTCTCGAGTCTCAGTTCTCGTTTTCACAGCTGGTTGCAGTTGTTTGGATGACAATAAGAATCAGGGATACTTGGTTCTGAATTTGGAAAAAATGAGGCCAGATTGCTTAAGCATTTGACTGGAAAAAGGCTACTGAGTATGAGGTTCTTCGTGACTATGCTGAATCCTTGACAGGGATTCTGGTTTCTCTGCCTTAAATTAAAATCTCAAGTCTCATTAAAATAGTGGTTAAATGAGGTTCTGCTAATTTTCAATTGAGACTAAAGAGTAACATATTTTGTTTACATAATGCTGGTTTTTGCTTTATACTCATATTTATATTAGAAATGAGTAATTTAGTCCCAGAGAAAGTACACGTGGGGCTTTCTGCCAAGATCCAGTGCCAAACATGAGTTTTGTGATTAAAGTATCCAATATTAATTTTTCTTTGACAAAAACTAAATTAGGATGATTTCTTAGTTTCAATGATCTGAAAAGAAAGCATTATAGCCAAAATGTCTGAGCTGTGAGAAGTTGAGGTGGGATTTGACCAGTATAGGTACGATCTTGAGCTTGTAAAAAGAAAACATTTTTATCCTCTTGATATTGGAGGAAGGCAGAGAAAGATGATTGTGATTAACACTAAGCCTCCTTGTTTCTTGTTTTTCTCAATAATTTCCCCTGGGTAGCGGGATTTGCTGTCAGGCAAACATTTTGTTCCATTCCTGTTTTTCATCTCTGGGCTGTAATATTCAAATACCACATATCTGTATAATGTTAGGTAAAACATGAAAAGGTAATATCATTTATTAGTTAAAATATGTGTTGAACATTTACCAGGAACTAGACTTTATGCTGCGCATTATCTTTGTCTTCTGGGAGTTTACAGTCTTGGGAAGGGGACAAACATATAGACACATAATGCAGTACAGTGGAATAAATGTTGTAATAAACCAGACAACATCTTATAAAATAGATTAAGGAGGAGAGACAATGTAGAGGATGATACTGAGGTTCCTAGCCCGGGCAGCTGAATGGAATGGGATGCCACACATGGGGTCAGCCAGGTTTTACAGTAGAAGGAGCAGATTTCAGGTGGCAGTGGGAGAGGATGGGGGAAGAATCACTGGTTTTACTTTCAGACCTATAATTAACTATTTTAGCTTGTTCTAATTGTTATGTGGAGTAAGCTGAGTAATAGCAAGTAGTGTGAGTTTTGATTTTAGCTGGCCTTTAATTAGGCAGAACAGGAAAACTATATTTTAGTGGTTGGATAATTTTTTTTTCACCTCATCATCTGAGGTTCCTACCTTTAAAAAATATTTGCTGAGTGATATCTCTGTAACAGCAATTATGCTTAAGAACTTTTCATACATTACCTTCTCATTTAATCTTCACAACAACTCTTTATAACCTGTTGTTATAAATATTTTACAGGTGAGGAAACTGATGCTTATATAGATTAAGAAATTTGACTGAAGTAGTGAAGGTGGGATTCAAATCTGATCTGTATTGTTTGTAAGCATGTTTTTTGTTTGATTCTTGAAAAATGATAGCTTTTATGTAAAAAGAGTTAAGGGCATAAAAAGATTATATTTTAACCACAGCATATATACTGTATGGTAATTCTGGTCATTTAGGCCATTAAATCAGTTCTTCCCATATAAGGAAAATAAAGCTTGGTTTACACATGCTATGAATTTTGTACTACTTATGCTCACTAACTCTTCAAGGAAAAATATAGTTTCAGTCTCTTTCAGAATCATAATGGAAGATTTGGACACCTTAAAAACTTGTGCTCACATAAAGAATGCATTTTTAATTCTGTTTTCTTTATGCAGTGTTCAGATTTCTTGTGACTAGATGACCAGTATTTTATAAGTATTTTTTTGGGGTAAAAATATATTTCTTTAGGACTGTGGGCAAAACTGAAATAGGCCTGCCACAAGTTCAAGGTGATTAGCCAGTAACTTATCTTCCTGTTAAAACAAAAATCAAGAATCCTGCTATCACAGAATGATAATAGAATCCAGAATTTCTAAAATGTATCACCCTCCATGTCCAGTGTAAAATAAAAATTTTGGCAGGGAAAGAAACAGGAAAATCTAACATGAATTCAACAGAAAAGATAGTCAATAAAACAGACCCAGAGATGACACAGATGTTGGAATAGCAGACAAAGACTTAAAGCAGCTACTATAAATGTATTAAAGAGTGAACAGTTGGAGAAGCTCAAAAAATAAATGGAAACAGTAAAAGTATGGAAACTTTAGAGCTGAAAAGTAAAATATCTAAAATGGAAAGTTTGCTGGATATTAATAACAGCAGATTAAAGAAGATAGGGGATAAGGTCAGTGAACTTAAAGACAGACCAATAGCAATTAATCCAATGGAAGAACACAAAAGGCAAAGAAAAAAAAAACATTAAAAAAAAATAACAGAACCTTAGAAACTTGTGGAATGCATCAAGCTGTATAAGATACATATAATTGGAATCCCAGAAAGAGGAAAGAGAGTGGTGTTGGGAAACATTAAAAAAAAAAAAAAGAATGGGTGAATTTTTCCCCAAAATTGGTGAAAAATATCAATCTTCAGATCTAAAAATCTTAAGCAGGAGAAAGCCAAAGGAAACCATACCTAGAAAAATACTAGTTGACATGCTGAAAACTAAAATAATGAGAAAAATCACAAAAACTTCCAGAGAAAAATAGCACATTATATACAGAAGAATAGTGATAAGAATTATAACTAATTTCTTATCAGAAACAATGGAGAGCAGGAGTCAATGGATGACTTAAGTGCTGAAAGTAAAAATAAAAACAATCTCTCAACCTAGAACTCGACATCCAGTGAAAATGTCATTTGAAAATGAGGGTAAAATAAAAACACTTGGCAATGAATGAAAGCTGGGACAATGTGTTGCCAGCAGATCTGTACAACAAGAAATGGTAGAGGAAGTTCTTCACACTGAAAGGAAATGGCCAGATGAAACCTGACTGTGCAAGAAGGAAGGAAGACTACCGAAACGGTGAATATGTAGTAAATATAAAGGTTATTTTTCTTCTTTAAATTCCTTTTGAGACAGCTGGATGTTTAAAGTAACTACTTGAGCATTATGTTGTAGGGTTTAAAGCATATAGTTATTAAAATGGCAAAAAGCAAAGAGTGTTAAATACAGTTATAGCATAGCAAGGTTTTTACAGCTTTTCTATTGTTGTACCATATTATCTATAAATAGTCTGATAACATGGGGATACATTTTGAAATACCTAGAAAATTCATTTAAAAGATACAAAGAGGTATAGCTATAAGCCAATGTGAAATTAAAATTGAATACTAAAAATAGTTTAATGCAAACGAAGGCAGAAAAGTAGAAAAAGAGCAAGAGACAGCAAGATGGTAAACTTAAATTCAACCTTATCAATAATGACTCTAGATGTAAGTGGATTTAACACTCTGTTTTTTAAAATGGTAAGAAAGCTAATTTTTATGTGCCTGTCTATATGAAGGAGTTAGCTGTTAGGTGCTCCCCAAGCGCCCTCCCAGACCTAAAACCCCATGATGCTCCTGAACCTCTGTGTCTGAACCCAGCCCTGGAGAATCCACTCTCCTCTTTTTCCAAGGACTTATCTCTGCCAGTGCTGTTAAGTTGGCATCTCGCTCTCTCATCTGTACATGTTCTTGTTGTTGCTTTTTTTTTTTTTGCCTTCTGTTTCAACCTTAACTCTTCTAGATCTTCTTATATGGACCAAGACTTTGCTGCTCTCATTAAGATCTCTCTTTCCTGTTCATCTTTCCTCTGCTTTTCAGTTTGATTAAAAAGTTTGAGCTGAGCCCAGACATCACTTGCCTGCTCATATCTGTCATCATCCTTATATGAGAAGTTCTTTTGCTGAGCTGTTTCTGATATTTTCTCTACAGGATTCTATAGCCTTTGTTGCATGGCGTGTGATATACAACTTACTACATCTGGATGTAATTCCATTATGCCATGTATTTAACCTATTTCTAGTATTCTTCTTTGTAAAGGAGCTGGGAGGAGGAAGGTTTCATCTTTATAAGACCTCGTTAACATGCCCACTAACTCAGAATTTTTGGCCAATATTCTTGCACTTTCTTCTGACAAGTTTACCCCAGCCATTGATGCAACAGCAGAGACAGACTAGATAAAAAAAGCAAGAACTTCCTTCTCGTATATGCTGTTTATGAAAACTCGCTTTAAATATAAAGACAAAGATAGGTTAAAGTAAAAGGTTGGAAAGTGATATAGCATGCAAATACTAACTATAGGAAAGCTGAAGTGATGATATTAATATCAGGCAAATTAGTCTTCAAGACGATGAGTATTACTGGAAATAAGAGGGACTTTTCAGGATTATAAAAACATCAGCTTATCAGTTAGGCATAGCAATACTAAGCAAGTATGCCCCTAATAACAGAGTTTCAAAATACATGATGTAAAAACTGTCAACCCAAAAGGGAGAAACAGACAAATTCACAGTCGTGGTTGGAGTTTTAACACCCCTCTCTCAGGCAATGATAAAACCAATTTTTAAAAAATCATGAATGATACAGAATATTTGCACAATCTTATCAACTAACTTAACTAATTTAAATTTACAGAACAGTATGAACAATAAGAAAGCACGTTCTTTTGAAGAACATAAGAAAAATTTTCAAGTGCGCATCACACCGTATTCTGGAACATAAAATAAGTTCAATATGTTTTAAAAATTGATATCTCAAAATATGTTATCAGACCATAAGGAACTAAAAAAGAAAGAAGTAACAGGAAGATAGCTAAAAAGTCCCTCAATATTTGGAAATTAAACAACATACTCCTAAATAACCATCAATCAAAGAAGAAGTCACAAGAGGAATTAGAAAATATTTATATTAGTAAGTGAAAGGGGTGCTGATGCAAAGTACCAGAACTCTGTTGGCTTTTATAAAGGGTATTTATTTGTGGTAGAAGCTTACAGTTACCAGGCCATAAAGCCTAAGTTACTTCCTTACCAAAGTCTGTTCCCATGTGTTGGAGCAAGATGCCTGCTGACGTCTGCAAGGGTCCAGCCTTCCTCTTTGTCTTAAGGCTCCGTGGTCCCAGCTTCTTCCAATATCAGCTGTAGGCTGCAATAAATTTCGTCTCTCTCCTGGGGCTCGTTTCTCTCTGGAGTCAGCTGCTCTGGTCTCTCCACAAGGTCAGCTGTAGACTATCAGGCTTTCTCTCTTCCTGGGGCCTCTGCCATGTCTATGGAGCTGTCTCTATTCTTCTGTGTTCTTCTCCTGTTTGCTTATTTCCCAGGGCTCCAGCATCCAAAACTCTAACTCACTTCTCTGCAGCGTCTTTTTACTGTGAGTGTGCGCCCACCAAGGGGGAGGGGACTCAACATCCTACTGATGTGGCCCATTCAAACCTTAATCATTAATTAATCAAGTAAAAGTGAAACCTCTGAATTTAATACAATCTAATACACCCAGAGGAACAGACCAGTTTACAAATATAATCCAATATCTATTTTTGGAATTCATAAACAATATCAAACTGCTACAATATTATAAAATGACTGATACTAAAAACAACTTATTCAAATTTGTAGTATGCAGTGAAATCAGTGCTTAGAGGGAAATGTATATTTTCAAATGCTTATGTTAGAAAAGATGTGAGCTTCTACCTTAAGAAGCTGGAAAAAGAAAAGCAAATTAAATACAAAGTAGAAGAGAGGAAATAATAAAGAGTAAAAACCAGTGCAGTAGAAAACAAGCCAAAAATTGATTCTTTAAAATATTTAATAATATGATAAGCCTCTAGCAAGCCTATATAGAAACAAAAGAGAGAAAAGACAAACTGACAATAACATATCTGAAAGAAGGGGCATCCCTACATATACTCAAGGTATTTAACTGATAATAATGAAATATTATGAACTATCTTATGGTGATGTATTTGATAACTTAGATGCGATGGATATAGTTTTTGAAAAATATATAACAGAACTGACAAAAGAAGGAATAGGAAATCTAATAGTTTTATATGTATTAAAAAATTGAATTTGTTATAAAAAACTTTCCACAGAGAGAACACTGGGCCCACTTGATTTCACTGGTGATGTCTATGAAACAGTTAATTAAGGAGCTTTAGCAATATTTTCAATCCTTTTTAAATAGAGGAGCAGATACCTTTTTTGCCTATTTTATGACACCCGCAAAATCCTGATACCCAAATCTGTCAAAAACATTACAATTAAAGAAAATTACAGAACAATATCCCTCATAAACCTAACCACAAAAATCTCAACAAAATACCAGAAAATCTAATCCAGCAATATATGAAAATATTATAGAACATTACCAAGTGGGGTTTATCCCCTGAATGCAAGGTTGGCTTAAAATGTGGAAATCAATCAGTATATTTTACCACATTAACAGAATAAAGGAGAAAACCCATACAATTATTTCACTAATGTAGTAAAAGCATTTATTAAATTTAATGATTGCTCAGAGTAAAAACTCCCAGCAAACTAGACTAGACCTTCCTTACTATGAAATGAGTACTTAAAAAAACCTTCAGCTAAAATCATACCTAAAATTGAAATTTGGAGCACTTTCTTCCTAAGAATGAGAGCAAGGCAATGTTGTCTACACTCACAGCTTATATTCAACATTGTACTGGAGGTGCTAGCAAGTGTTATAGGGTAAGAAAAAGAAATGAAAAGCATACAGTTTGTCTTTGTAGACTCCATGGTTGCCTATGTAGAAAATCTCAGGGAATTTAAAAATCACAAATCAAATATTGGAACTGATAAGTCATTTTAGCAGGCCTGTAGGATATAAAGCCAATACACAAAATCAAGTATATTTTTATTCACCAGCAAAAATTTGAATAGAGAAATATAAACAAATCAATTTATAATTTAAAAAATTTGAAATATTCAGGGTTAATTTTAACAAAATATTTTTAAACAGAAAATACAATTTACACATGGTAACTGTAAAACATTGTTGAGAGTAATTGTCAAAGACCTAAATAAATGTGAAGATAAACCATGTATGTGAAAATAGGATTTTCTGCTTACTTAGTTTCAAAATCTCTGAATTAAGCAAAGTTAAACAGTGTTCTGTATTGTACAACTTCTCAGTTAGTTGAGAAGTTCTAAGAAAATGATATCACATTTACCAATATCCAAATTTAAATTGGCTATAAATAATTTATTAACAGAATGTCTCAGGATGTGGGAAACACTTCAGCAAATACTCAACTTCAGTAATGGAATTTGATATTTTTCATTCTTCATTTTTATTTTCATGGTATCTTCAGTATCAAGTGATTTGGGGAAATAATTGGCAGTGTATATGTCTGTGTCTGTAAAACTGAAATGTGAAATGAATTATTTTCCAGCAGGGCTAAATTGCCCAGTGTCTCCTCTTTAGACTGTTTAGCTGTAGGTGAAAACAGGGCTCCCATCTAGAGTTTTCTATGCATATTTTATAAGTATATTAGTGCCGGGAGTAAAGGTTTAGTCAGATTTCAATGAAATCATTATCTTTTTGTCTCTCTGTTTTTTAATATGTTTATGTGCTCTTATGTGTGGTTAAAACATGACAGTGTTGTAAAATAATGCTACAAAAAAGCAAGTTGTGTAGGTAGTCCAGTACTATATTGTAAGCAACATAAACTATCTAGTTAAAATAGAATTTTAACTTCTTGAAATAATTAAATGAAGGTATAAAATGTCCCTAAATACTGTCAATTAGCTTCATGGCATTGCCTTTGAATATATTAGAAATTGGGGCCCAAGACCTCTTCATTCAAAAAGTTTGTTTTGAAGTTGATCATTTTCCTCATCCCCTATTCCTAAATCTCAGTTCCAGCCAGAAGTCTAGCCTATACCCTTTCCACTGCTGAGTTTGAACTCCCCGAATGGACCACATTGGGACTCCCTGGACTCCCACTGCATTAGCACTGATTGATAGGACTTGGCTTCTTGTTTGTGACTGATAAGACCATGATGGGAAATGTATCTCTTCCTCTGTCTCACTTTCTCTCTCTCATTTCCTCTAGGAACTTGTGAGCCTTAGTCTTTTTCTTCTTCACTACACCTCCTAACCAAATAATAAAATCTTCCTCTATAGCAGTGGTTCTCTAATAGGTGGTCCCTAACAACAGGTGTCAATCACTTGGGAACTTGTTAGAAAGGCAAATTCTTGGTCTCCACCCCAGATCTACTGAATCTGAAACTGGGATTGGGGCCCAGCAATCTGGGCTTTAACAAGCTCACTGGGTGCTTCTGATGCTCGCTCAAAGTTTGAGAACAACTGTCCTACGGTAAGGAAAAACTTCTGGGAGTTTTTGCCATGATGCCTGTCCATTCTGTTGGCTATTAAACAAAAGAGGTAAAGTAAAAGCTAAGAGTTCTTGGTGGTGGTGGTGGTGGTGATGGTGACAGAGCATTGAATGAGATCCTTTTTAAAGGAACTAAAGTATTTTAAATAATAACAATAATTAGTAGTAATAATAAAAAATAATAGAAACTATTATTTATTGAGAATTTTCTGTAGGCCAAGCCCTTTGCATGTTTTATCTCCGTTAATTCTTACAATGTTCCTGAGATCTGTGCCAATGTTATTGCTGTTTTACATGGAGGACAGAGGTTTAGTGAAGAAGTTGTCTAAGGTCAAGTTGTTTAGGGGCAGAGTCAGGATAGAGACGCTGGTCTGTCTTAATGCTGGCAATGATGGTACAATCCACTTGGCAATGCTGTCTGAGGCCTCAGATAATCCCTGTTTCCTTTCATCCTTTTCCACATCTCCCCTGCAAGGCTAGAGACCTGTTTGTTTTTAAAGATGTAAGAATTGGAGCCAAAGTTCAGGTCTTTGCAGATAAGCTCATGCATGTCTTACTCATTTGTAAGCTTACCCCAACTCCCAAATTAGTATCCAAAGCTACATTGATCAAGTATAGCGAATGTTATACTTTATGCCCTGTGCAAACAAATTTTTATAGCCTGTTTTCTTTCAAAAGTTTATCTCATCCTGGAAGTAATGAATTCACTGACCTTTTATCTTTGGGCTCTGGTTTGTGGTTTTTGAAGCTTTCCAAGATCAACTGAGCAATGGTGTGGTTTGGCATTTTAAACAGCTAATATACTATCAAGCTGGATGATTTTGAAAGCACTTAATGCTTGAATAAAGTACTTATCCTACTGAGTTATGGTTTCCCCTTTTAAAAAATCTTTATTGGATGCTTAGTGGCAGTCTTTCATATTCCATTCTTGGTAATTGAGGCGTTTATTTTACCTCCAAGATATTTGTATTTTCTTGACTAACAAGGGAATATAACATTTTAAAGTAAGAAAGTAAAACAATCCAGATTAAATGGAAAGAAAGAGGCTCTTTAAGTTAAAATTTAACGTGATCATTTTTATCATAAAAGTAAATACTTAAAGTGATTGCCAAAGTTACTAATTAATTTGATACGCTCTCCACCCCTCTCACCGTGTAGATTCCATTTAGTAGAAGACACTAAAAGGACATCAATTAAAATTAGAATGATTAATTTCATCATGTGTAAGTCATTATAAATTAATTCCAATGTCAGTATAAATTAACTCCAGTGTTGGCGATTCTGTAGACCTCCTTTCCAAGGTTTGCATCAATAATTGAGAGTTTATCAGACCCTCTTAAAAATTCAGAACAGCCTTGTGTGTGCATGTGTGTACGTGTGTGTGTGCATGTGTGCATGTGTGCTGAAGGGCATGAGAACTTATAGTTGCTTAAGAAATGTCATTTATATGTCCATTTCTTATTTACGTCAGGATAGCCTTCAATTTTAAGCAAAATTCATATATAGAATGAGGAGTTTCTTCCTCTTCTTCCTTGTTTCTTTGTACCTATTTCTTTCTCCTTCTCTTTCTCTCTCACCTCACATACTCTTAGAAACAGACAGCTTTGCATTTACCGTAAAGATTTAAAGACTGAAATTATTGTTAGTTAGGGTAATATGTGTATCCCAGGTGATAGCAGAAAAACTTAGGTAATGTGAAAAGAAGCATTGACTCATTATTGCTCAAAGTGGGTTGTTAATTACAAGTTATTGGTACATGTCCAATCCCAGTACTATGCTTTGAATAATATTTGCTAGATCAATTCGGTCCGGCAATAATTTCAGGGGACCCTCTTAACTGAACGACAATGGTAAGTTAAGTGGTCATGTAACATTTGTCCAGTTTTCTTTTTTTTCATCCAAGTAATTCAGATTTGTAGTACTGCTTTGGTGGGTTGACCATCTCATTCTGCAAAGTGTTGTTGATTGTGTATTGTTTCCTACATCCTTTAACATAGTCACAGAATGAACCAAAGCCTGGTTTGGGTTTCTATTATTATTTTCTGATTCAGAGGGATGCCTTGGTTCTCAAAGTAGTTATGTTTCTTATTTGCACAGTAGCCATCATGGAGTTCTTCTATTTGTTTTAACTTCTTCATATTAGTTGATATTTTAAAACATTTCAAAATACTTAGGTCATCATTCATATCAGGGATCAGCAAAGTATTTTTGTGCAAAGAGCCCGATAGTAAGTATTTTAGGTTTTAGAGGCCTCGATGTCTCTGGTGCAACTCATTTCTGATATTGTAGTGTGAAAGCATCCATAGACAATAGAGAAACAAATGGGCATGGCTGTATCTCAATAAAACTTTGTTTACAAAGACAGGTAGTGGGCTGATTTGGCCCACGGGCTGTAGTTTGCTGACACCTGCTCTATATTAATAGTGGATTTATCCGCCTTCTTTAACCCGCCTTCCTCCATCTCAGCCAAACTGACTCACTCCTTCTACTGGAAGATGGTCTTGTGCTTTCCTTCTTGCCCACCTTTGCTCAAGCTGTTCTCCCCACCTTAGAATGCTTTCCTACTTCTTCATCTGTTTTCACTCTGCTATTCCTTCAAAGTCCTGTGTGGGATGTGAGGATGGTCTGGTTGCAGCTTCAATTCCCCACTGATAACCAAGGTTTATTCAACTGGTCCGACTAGCTAGATGGGGCCCTTCCTCCTCTTCAACCTCTTTAATAAGGTACTTCCCGAAGTTGTACTTTCTTGGTTAAGGGGAGAATCAATGGCTTTGTTCTCTTCCTCAACAGGGTTTTTGGGAGAACCATCTCCATGAAGCTCTGTTAGGAAATGGCCTCCCCATCCTCTCGGAATCCCCATTGTAAAGTGCCTCCTGCTTCTATCTCCTCTTGCATCCATTATTTGCTTTTCTTTGGGGCAAGGTTCTGTTAGGGAGGCCTCTGTTCTATCAGAGAGCTTCTTTCTTTAAAAAATATGCCATATTTGAACCCATCAATATGGGTTCTCTAAATATGGCATGGCTTACTCAAAAACTGGCACCCAGTACTAGAATGGCCATAGAGTAAATATTTGCAGCTTTGGACGTTCACCTGGCAATGATAGGTCATCTTCAAGGTGACCTCTTGGCACCTGTTTTTGTTTTTTTTTTAATTATTTTTTTTATTTGTTAAATGATATATAAATACATATGCATATATGTGCATTTGTTTACATAAATGTTATTTGTTATCTATATATATACATTTTATAAAGGTGCCTAGATTACCCAAATATTACTCAGAAACTACAGAGATTCCCATGCTCCCCACCACCCACACCCCCAACAATACCCCACACAACCATTCCCCATCCGTGTGGTACTACACCCCCAATGGATATACACATCCTGGGGCCTTGCCACCAAGCATAGACCACAGTTCACATCACAGACCACACTCTCTCCCACCCAGTTCTGCATGGTATATACTGATGGAAAATGGCCTACATTCGTCGCTGGTTCGCCACTCAGGACAACCCCCAAAGTCCC
>JAQZBX010004958.1:0-58098 GCA_029593785.1 Cabassous unicinctus | reverse complement strand
GGGGGGGGGGAATGGATAAAAGTAAATAAATAAATAAATCTTAAAAAATATATGTTAAAAAAAAAAGCTCATGAAAAGATGCTCAACATCATTAGCCATTAAGGAAATGTAAATCAAAACTACAATGAGATACCATTTCACACCCACTAGAGTGACTGCTATTAAAAACATGAAAAATGACAAATGCTGGAGAGGAGGTATAGAAATCCTTATCCACTTGTTCCTTGTTGGTGGGAGTGTGAACAGTGCAGCTGCAGTGGGAGACAGTTTGGCAGTTCCTCAGAAAGTCAGTATAGAATTACCATATGACCTGGCAATCCCACTTCCTATATACCCATAAGAATGGAAAGCAGGGTCTTGATTGAGCCCAGGACCTCATACATGGGAAGCGGGCGCTCAACTACTGAGCTGCATCTGCTCCCTGGGAATTAATTCTTTTTTTTTTTTTAAAGATTTATTTATTTACTTGATCCATTTTAACCCCCCCCTTCCCCATCTGCTGTTTTGTGTCCATTCGCTGGGCAATTCTCTGTGTCTGTTTCATCTCTTCTCATCCTCCTCCTCCAGTCTTCACCAGGATTCGATCCTGGAGACCTCTGATGTAGGAGAGAGGTGTTCTGCCATCTGCGCCACCTCGGCTCCTGGTTTTCGGAGCTTTCGGAGCATCTCGTCTTGTCTCTCTCCTGTTACGTCATCATCTTGCTGCATGGCTCCCGGGGCCTGGAGGCTCACCGGCACACAGAGCCTGGCAGCCCGTGTGCCTTCTATATATATATATTTTTATTTTACCAGGAGGTCCCGGGGATCGAACCCAGGTCCCTCCATATGGCAGACGGACGCCCAACCATTTGAGCCACATCCGTCCCGGAATTAATTCTTAATCGACTGTTTTGGTAATGGATGGTGGTGATGGTAGCCCAACATTGTGAATGTAATTAAGAGCACTGAATTATATATCTGAATGTGGTTAAAAAGGAAAATTTTAGGTAGTATTAATGTTACTAGAATAAAAAATTAAAAACAAAAACCCACAAAAAATAACAACCACAAGCCTGTAGAACACAAACAGCAAACCCTAATGGAAACTATGGGTTAGAGTAAATAGTACAACTATAATAATATTCTCCTTCAGTTGAAACAACAGTACCACACTAATGAAACATGTTAGAAATGGGGGCGTTATATGGGAACTCTATTTTCTGCATAATCTTTCTGTAAACCTACAACTGCTCTAATAGATAAATAAAGAATTATAAAACAAAAGCCCGGGTAACTGCCCCTCTTCCTCCGGTGGGCGGCGGCTGCGTGGAAGGGCTCTGCATCTGCTGAGACCTGCCGCTGACAGCACCGTCCCTCGGTGCACCCCTCACGCTGGGGAATTCTCATTGTCCTCGACAGTCTTTCTTTGTATACATATGTCAATGTTCAGGATTTCAAAGAGCTCTCTCACTTTATTAAAGTTTCCTATTTCTCATTTTTCTTCTTTGCTTGTGTGAAATAGAGGAGAAGGGGCAGGAACGTCTTACAACTTTAAAGCTAGAAAGCTCTGGGATGTGTTTGTCAAAACAGCTTGGCACTGATTTTTAGCAGTGCCTTAGGTGGTGTTCCTGCCCCCGAGTTCTCCCCAGGCACTGGTTCCCAGGAAGCTTCGTGTGTGTCTGAGCTCCTAAATGTTGGGGAGGTCCTTTCTGGCAGCCTTTCTCTGCAGTGAGTCGTAGGCTTCTGTGTCACGGAAGCTGATAGCCGGCCATCGGGGAGTAGAAAACCGCTTGTTTGATGAAGTAGTGGGCGCCTGTTTGCATTTGAGGGTTCTCCCACTCCACTATAATTGAACAGGCTCTCTGTGCTGTTCGACGTGGCCGAGGACCACCCGGAAGTGTCTCTGGAGGAGGCTGCTCCTCACACAAGCACACACGCAGCCAAGTCCAACACAACCTCACGCAGTCTCTTGCAAGGTCACCCCGCGTCTGCAGGGCTCGCGAGCATGAGGCCACATCCTCCCCCCCCACCACTTCAACCCGGCCTGCCCCCAGTGTTCCAGCAGCATCAACCAGTGATGGCACGTGGCCGCTGTCCAGTGATACCCTGGTGGCCACAGATGCCGGGCAGTCAGTCGACCAAGGCGGCCCCTAGCCGGCCTGGCACCTGGCAGCACTGAGGCTGCGCTGCACAGCGTTTGTCACAGCTGTCCCAAGGCCATGCCTCTGGACCATGCTTGATGGTGCTGTGGTCCCTCCATGGTGGCCCTCAGAAGGTGGGTGGTCATGAGGGCAAAGCTGGGGCTCTCTGGGTTTGGCCACAGAGTCACCAGGCCAGGCCTTGCCACTTGCTCTGTTCTCGAAAAATGCATAGCTGTTCCCTCAACAACCCTGTTCCCCAGGAAATAACCAGAGTAGAGAAGCCTGTCTTTATTTCATCTTAGTTGGGGTCACGGTTGCCTCCTGACCTCGTCCTGGATGTGGAGATGCTGAACTGACCTCCCAGCATCTGGGACTGGTGTGTGCCTCCTGGAGGGGTCCCAGAGGGCCTCAGCTAGCTCAGCCACTGGGATTGGATTTTACACTATGGTCCATACCTAATCTACGTTCTCAGACCTGGCTTGAGATTGTGGCAGTTTGATCTCATTTATGAATTCCAAAAAGGAGATATTGATTATGTTTGTAAACTGGTCTGTTTCTCTGGGCGAGGTACCCTTTGATTGTATTAGATTCAGCTGAGACATCTGATTAAATTATATTAAGATTAGGGCTTTGATTCAACCACATCATTAGAGTGCAAGTCAGTGTCAAGTCCCAGCCCCCTTGGGCTGATAGAAGAGACCCTTACAAGGAAGTAAATATATAGAAGCAGATACACAGGAAGAGAGAGTGCTCCATAGACATGGCCCGGGGAAGAGAGGTGAGCCTGATAGTTTACAGCTGACCCTGTGGAGAGACCAGAGCAGCTGAGCCCAGAGAGAAACGAGCCCCGGGGAGAGAGACGAGCCCTGTGCCAGCCTACAGCTGATATTGGAAGAGGCTGGAACCACGGAGCCTTAAGAGAAGGAAGAAGGCTGAACCCTCACAGATATCACCCTCCACCTTGCGTCAACATGTGGCAAATGGCTTTGGGTGAGAAAGTGCATCTTCACGGTACCTTGAGTTGGACTCTTTAGGGCCTGGTAACTGTAAGCTTCTACCCCAAATAAATACCCTTTATAAAAGCCAACAGAGTTCTGGTGCTTTGCATCAGCACCCCTTTGGCTGACCAATACAACCACCCATGAGGGGAAGTGTGTCATTTAGATATGGGCCTGTGGACTTGTACTTATAAGCACTGTCCTTGGCCTTGGCATCCAGAAGGGCGACATGGGGCGAGAAAGAGACATGTAGGAGAATATATCCACCTGCTGGGCAGCACAGCCTAAGGGACAGTTAAGATCAGCTTGGAGGGACGGGACACTGAGAGATGCAGCACAGGCCAGCAGCTGAGGGGGTCAGAGACCACAGGCCAGGGAGCCCTGCTCTGAAGCCGGGGCCACGTCCATTGACCAAACGCCGTAACCAGAACAACCCAGGCACTCGGCTGGCAGAACTGCTCATAATTTATAGCCATCCCTCCACTTTCCAAAAGTATTTGGGGCAAGAGACAGCAGACACGCTCAAATGCAGATGTATGATCCCCGTGGAGAAAGAGGTAGCCTGTAAACCTTCCACGTCTATCGTCTCTACACAGACATAAGGGAACGGTGCCGTGCTGGGAAAATCATGAAAGGGGTCAGACTAGACCCGTCTCGTTTCTGTGCCTCGATGCTGCCTGGGCGCTACCTACCGTCTGGGGTGGAGCACTGTTGGAGCCACGACTTGCCGAAGATCTGGTCCACTCTCTCGCCATGGCGCACCACCAGGACGCTTTTCCTCATTATCGTGGCCTGAGAGGGGAGAGAAAGAGGCAGGCAGGCTTCAGCACCGGAATGCTGGACTTCCTCAAACTTCCCTAGTCATCCCACAGCTGGCCTGGACGTTGACTCTCTTCTTTCCTTGCTCAGCAGCTGCAGCACGTCTTGCCAAAGCCATTCCAATAAAAGAACACCTGCCATTAGAGGTAGGAGCTCTTTTCATTTCTTCTGACTTTTTATTTCCCGGGCACTATAATAACATCATGAAGGAAACGCAGCAGGAACAGCCCACCCCGTAGCACTTTGCTCCACCTCTGTTTTTCCCATGTCCCCTCCTTAGGGGCTCCTTAGGACATTATATATGTGTATTTACGGCATCTCCGCTTTGCTGGCATGCTTCCTCTCCTGAGGAGCCTTCCAGGATCGTCCCTGTGCTGGTCGTGAAGGGCGGCTCCCTGCTCTGAGCACCGGGGGGAGAAGCCCTTTACCAGGCTCTTTGCTGCCTTCTCATAGCTGACCTTTCTCAGTTTGGCTGAGAGCTGGAGGAGGCAGTATTCCATTTTACTTCAGTTACGTACTTGTTTTTAGCAAGAGAATGGCGCTGACAAGTGGCTCACAGCTTCTAGCCATGGAAACAGCAAATCACTCTGGCCCTCCTGGGCTTGGGACAGGCGCCCAGCTGGCCTCTGAGCCTCACAATCTCCTCGGGGCAGGGGGCGCACACGTCCAACCCCTGGTCTTGGGGAGGCCTGCACTTGCAAGAAGCCATCCAAGGGGCAAACATCAGGTAGTGATGCGGGGTGTGGTGGTTTGGAGCTGTATGTACCCCAGAAAATCATGTTCTTATAGCTAATCCACTCCTGTGGCTGGGAACCAAGCATAAGTAGGACATTTTGGTGAAGCTACTTCAGTTAAGGTGGGCCCAGGGTGGGTCTTAATCCTCTTACTGGAGTCCTTTATAAGCAGAGTGAATTTCAGACAGAGAGGGAGACAGGCACAGAAGCAAGAAGCTGGAGGCAGCGAAAAGCAGAAGGGAAGGGAGAGACCAGCAGGTGCCGCCACGTGCCTTGCCATGTAGCAGAGGCGCCGAGGATCGCCGGCAGCTGGTCTTCAGGAAGAAGGCGTCACCTTTGATGCTTTGATTTGAACATTCTCATGGCCTCAAACGAAACGAATGAATGTCCACGGTTTAAGCCACCCCATTTCACGGTATTTGCTTTGAGCAGCCTAGGAAATTGAAACATGGGGCATCTTTTAGGAGCGGATCCTACTGTGGGGCAGCATGGAAGCCCCTCCTCAGGGGAGCTGGGGCTGGCCCATCCCCATGCTGGGAGGGACGGGTGGACCTGAGGGAAGCCCTGTGCACACGCCCTGAGAACAAGGTGGAGGGAGTGTGCATGAGAGCTGGGGGTGAGCCCCTGACCAAAGAACTGGGGGGTGACACGCTGGGTGCTGAGGGCCGAGCCAATGGCTGTGTCGAGGACAAACCCCTCTGGGAGCCAGAAATAACCGGCTGAGACCCCGGAGGGCTGCCCTGGCAGCCGGCATGGACCCCACACTTGTTCCCTGGCCTTGCCCAGGCCCAGCAAGGCCCATGCGGCACCAGGATGGGCTGCCTGGGGACTATTCTAGATTGCGGGGCCCCTTCCTACCGATAGCACAGCGTGGGGGCCCCATGCTCAATGCTGGGAGCAAAGCCACAGATGTGGGATCCAGCCCTTGGGGGTCCCCAGTCCCACTGGGGTGGAAGGACAGAGGTGGAAGGCGGGTCACAGGTGGTGGAGAGCAAGGCAGGATGGACAACACCTGCTCTGGGAGGGGGCCAGGAGGGCCTTTGGGGCTTGGCCATGCCTCGAGCCAAGGTCCCTTGGTGGAAAGGGTGGGTGGGCTGCCATCAACGAGGGGGTCTGCCTTTTCCTCCCCCTTGCTTTTCTCAGGTGGAGCCTCTTCCTTGGACCCTGCCCCACCTCGGAGCACACAGCTCTCAGAGGCGGCGCTTCCGGCTTAAAATGAGAGAGAGATGATCTTTTGTGTGTCTTTGCTATTGAGTGGGGCAAGGCAGGGAGGTGACCAGACGTGCTCGCCTGCAGCCTAAACCAGCCCAGGGTCCCCTTCTGATTCCCCCAGATCCTAGGGAGGAAAGGGCAAGCTCCCCAGGGGAGGCAGTGGCTCATTTTAAAAGCAGCTCATGCTACTGATAACCTCTTTTTGGATTTGGATTCTGCTAACAGTGATTCAACTTCAGGGTTCTGGCACCAACCAGCTGTTTCCTCCCAGACGACTGAGCTTGCGCCCAGTGTGTCTCTGCACCTTGGGAAGTGGTTGGGAATGGCTGGGACAGAGGGGACCCCATTAAGTAAGGGCTCTGATGAAGGGTGGGATTGATCTCGCCTGGCCCACAGCTGTTGCTGGGGCAGCCCCACGGGCCTGTCCTGAGTGGTGAGTGCTTAGCAGCTCCTGCCAAATCCCCCCAACCCCTCGTGAAGTCCACACTGATTCTCCACCTACCTAATGCACAGGACCTTTTGTCGGGGACCCAGCTGCATTTTGATAGGTGCACGACATGGGGTACTTGTGATCGAGTAGAACCTTTGAGGTCCCTGCACATAGTCAGCCAGGGCTGCTGGTGAGGTGAGGCCGAGGCGGCCTGTCCCCTTGGAGCACTGCGGCTGGCTGCCCGGGACCACAGTCCCTGCCTGCTGGGATGGAGCCCCGAGGGCGAGCTGCGTCTCCCGGGTCGGAAGCCAACTGCGCAGGCCTTGCCCACAGGGATGTTGAGATGCTCGTTTTGCTCCTTTGCCTGAGAATGGATATTAAAGTTCAAATATCCTCTTCCTTTCCCTGCCAGCTTGCAAGACACGCTCACTCAGAACCCCAGTGTCCCTAGGGACCACCTCGGGATTGTCAAGGCTTCGGGTTGAGGTTTGGGGTTCGGGATCTTTTGCTCCTGGAAGAGCTCAGAGTATTTGAACTGTGAAACATGGAGAATTATTACTATCAAGAGAAAGTTCCACAGGGAGTGGAATGGACCGAGCCCAGAGGCTTGCCAGTCAAGGGCGGGCAGCTGATTCTCTAGACCAAAGGCGCTGCTGTGCTCTCCTGCACTGCTGTCACACAGGACCACAAACTGGGGGCCTTAAAGCCACGACGCTGATTCCTCTTTGTTCTGGGGACCTGAAGCCTGCAGGCAGGTCCCCTGGGTCACAGGTAAGAGGTGGCAGGCCTGCGCTGTCCCCAGCGGCTCTGGGGAGGATCCTGCCAGCTGGCTGCTGGGGCGCCCACCGCGGCCTCCGCGGCCCTGCCGCCTCCACCTTTTCTATCCTCCTTGTCTTCCCCTGCCTCACCTTAATAAGGCCACCCAATCAGATTTAGGGCATCCCTGGGCAATACAGAACCATCTCCCCATCTCAAGGCTTTAACTTAGCCATGCCTGCAAACCCTTTTTCCTTATAAGGTTACATTTATGGGCTCCAGGGATTAGGACCTGATATCTTGGGGCCGCTGTTCAGCCTTACAGGTGCTTGGCTAAACCTTGGGCCAGGTGAGGCGGGCTCGGTTCACAGGTAGGCAGACGTCGGGTTTTATCTGGCTAAAGCACCAGCTCATTTTGACACAGGCCAAGCTGCCAGCTGGCTTGTCTTCCAGGTGCTCCCCTTCTTCAGTCTGGAAAGGGCAGAGCCCCTGGGGGAGCCCTGGTGGGTGCCTGCTCTCAGCAGCCCCCCGCTAGGCCTCTGCTGGGTCTCCTGGCCTGGGCAGCGGGTCTGGGAGGGTCTCCCCGTCCTCGGCTGCTCCGCGGCTGGCAGGCCTCTGGCCCCCTGTGAGGGGCACTTGGCCCTGGGCTGCTTTTCTCTCCGTCTGCACACCTGGCACATGGGACTCAGCATTGCCCTCGAGCGTCGGCTTTCAGGGCCCTGTGCTCAGCTCCTGTTTGGAGCTCCAAGGCAGCCTCTGGGAGCAGAGTGACCTGTGGGCCCAGGGAGACCCTGGAACAAGTCCCAGTCGCCTTTGGTTTGTACATTCCCCCCTTCGCTGAGCCAGATGCATGGGCCGAGCCGCCGTTGCCTTGCCCTCCAGACAGGATCGCTCACTTGGCGGTGGGCACCCAGCGCCCACGTCGTCCTCCTCGCTGCAGCCCAGGGTGGGAGGCCCTAGGGCAGTGGGGTCTCAACCATGCTTCTGGGCCTCCACAAGCCCCAGGCCTTTCTTCTCAACACGGGAAGGAGGTGGGGATAACTCCTCCTGTGCCGCAGGGAGTGCTCCGGGGTGACAGGTCATCACGTAGCACGAGGGGCACAGAGCAGGCCGCAGAGTGGCCACGTTGGGAACAACTCAGCAGAGAGGCAGCTCCACGGAAGCGGCGATGGACCAAGGACCAGCTTCAGGCCCCGCCTGATCAGAGAGCGCTCTCAGCTTCGTGCCAAAGGGCCACCCTGGCACCAACAGCGTCCCAGCCAAGGATGCAGTGTCCTTTGGTCTCAAGAAGGAGGGCCAGTTGCGGGGATCCCTGCCCTGGCGGCCGTCCCTCCTCGGTTTGCCCCCACACGGGTGGCAGGGCTCGAGGCGCCCCACCCTGCCCCAGACGCTGGTCCTGATGCTGCTGAGCAGAATTTCTTATCGCGTCCGCCCTGACTTGAGAGATAAGAAGCCGAGGCCCCGGGACGCGGGCTTCCTCGGGGCCATACAGCCAGCTAAGGAGAGGAGCGGGTGAGAACTCGGGGTTTCCGGGCCTCTGTCCTGCCGAGCCCCCCAGGTGCTGTGCCACACACCTGCAAGCTCTTCCAGACCCTCCACAGGGCAGCGGCCGTGCCGACGGCCTTCGGGGGAGTGGGATCTGGCACTCGCTGCCCGTGGGGAGGGGGCTCAGCCCTGCCTAGGCCCCTTGCTGAGCCACACCCCAGGCTGTTTCCTAGGGGAGCAGAGAATGCGTTTCTAAAGAACAAACGTTATACCTAAGAAGTTGTGTCTACCATGCAGTTAATGTAGAAGTGTGGTTTTGCTTAGTTTACTTTAAGAAAAAGGCAGCTAGAGAAAGAGAGAGAAATGCATGAGTTCCCCACCTGTAAGGCCTGCACGCTGCTGGCATTCCTTGGCATTTGGGAAGGATGAAATTCCCCGTTTCTCCTGCTGCTGGCCTCACCGCCCTTTCTGGAGTCCAGGTCCGTGGCTAGACTGAAGGTGTACGTCCTGCGGGAGGAAACAGACGCTGTGGACAGAGAAGCAGCTGCATGGCTGGCATCTAAGCCAGTGGGAAGGCTCCGTCTGCCTCTGGGGGTGCGTGTGCTTGACGGGGCGTGTGACAGTTGAGCAGACCTGGGTTCTGGGAGGACGAAGTGACACAATGCACACCAGGTAGGGAGGGTGAGCGGCAGGTAGTGGCTCCTGAGTAGACGGGGTTTGTTCTACCGTCACAGCCCCCATCCTCCTGGCTCCACCTCCTGAAGGATCCAAAGCTGGTGGAGAAAGACACGGGTGGTTGTGGGGATTTAATCATGTGCCCCGAAAAGATGCGTTCATGTCCTAAGCCCCTGCTGTGGGTATGAAAGCATGTGTAAATGCGCCTTTGAAGAGGTTACCATTAGTCAAGGTACCGCCCGTGTGTAAACCCACCTTTAAAGACGTTAGTATTAGTTGAGGTGTGGACACGTGGACACGCGCCTTTGACGAGGTTTCCATTAGTTGAGGTGTGGACACGTGGACACGCGCCTTTGACGAGGTTTCCATTAGTTGAGGTGTGGACACGTGTACACGCGCCTTTGACAATGCGTGTGGACACACCCATGTGTACATGCACTTAAAGATTGCTATTAGCTGAGGTGTGGACTCACTTGGGAGTAGGGCCTTTGAAGATCCCATTCAGATCAGGCTGCACTGAGTCAGAGTCTCCCTCCGTATGACTGGATTTCTTAGGAGCAAAGGAAACTTGGGTGCCGTCTGTTAAAGTAGCCACTAGAGGAGACCAAGGAGACGGATCGCCAGGTGACGGAGGCAGAGAGCAGACCAAGGGGCCCCAAGGATCCCGGCTGCCAGCGCCAGAAGGCTGCGTGGCCTGGTGAAGCCTTAGTTTTGGACCCCTCGCTTCCAGGTCCATGAGACAACAGTGTCCTGTTCTCTAAGCACCACCGAGTGGTACTTGCTATAGTAGCTCTGGCAAACTCAGACAGTTCTGATGCAGGAATGAACGAACAGTAAACACACATTAAAAAGACAATACACATATAGGAAAGGGGTAAATGCCTTCAGTGGGATGGTGGGTAAAGACCGCTCCCAAGGGGTGCAGGCAGGGAGGAAATTGCTTCCTGTGCCGTGGACAGGGAAGGTGCCGTGGGGTGGGCAGATGTGTGGGATCTTGGGAACCACTGGGGGCGGGATCACAGGAACTGGAGTAGCCTAGGCTGGGGTAGGTGGGGGTGATGGGCGGGCAAGGTGGTGTGTCCAGAAGGAATGGGGTGTGGCCAGAGGAAGACCCTGAAGGAGACACAGAGTGGATGGTTGCATAAATCCTCCTTGGAACAAGCCAAGGTTTCCCCCAAGGAAAACTTTTTTATAAAGGGAAGGGTCTTCCTTGCAAATGCCACTTAAGAAAAATCGTAGTCCTATGGGTCCAATGCTCGCCTTTATGGAGGCTCTGTAGTGTGTCTCTGGACTGTAAGGGGCAGGAAATGTCCTTCACACCCACCCAATATTTTCTAGCAATGTGCTGCTCTTGCTCTCAGATAGTCTTAGCACCTTCAGTTTCTAGGTCCATTTGGAGAACTCCGGGCATTTCATCTCTAATTGTTATTCAAAGACTTGGAAAATGCAAAAAAGTAAAAAGAAAAAAGATGAAAAAGAAATTATCCATAAATTTCTAGCCCAGTTAACCATCATCTGTCTTCTTATGACCTTCTACAAATGCATTCTGTGAAAGAAAGTTGCACAGCCTGGTGGAAGGTGGGAGCGCCTGCAATGGACTCCCTGCTCTGCTTGTAAAGCCCTGTGGTCGAGTCCCAGCACAAAGCTGAAGTGAGGCAGAAGAGAACGGGGGCTGCTGGGCTGGGTCAGGCTGCAGTTCTGAGCTGGGTGGTGTGGGAGAGACTCTCAGGTGAGGCAGGTGACGGATGGAGGAGCCCGGAAGGAGGTGGTGCGCAGGCAGGCAAGGGGGCAGCTGGGTGGAGGAAATGGCCATGTAGAAAGGCTGGAGGCAGGAGCCCTCCTGGGGCTTTTGGGGAGCAGCCAGAGGCCGGCGTGGCCAGAACAGAGCAAGCAAAGTGCAGAAGAGCAGAAGACAAAGGGAGGGAGGTGAGGGCGGGGCACAGGACCTGGAGAGCGTTAGGGCCTTGGAGGACTTTAACTTGTACTTGGAGGGAGAAGGGTAATTGGGGAGCTTTTGTCCCACTTGAAAGACTCAGTTTAGCTTTGTGTTGGGACCTGACCACAGGGTTTTAAGAGCAGAGCAGGGAGTCCCTTGCGTAATGCCGGTGGCCTGGGGTTAGCAGAGGGGGGCATGAACACTGGTCATGTTTTGAATGTAGAGCCAACAGAGTTTTCCGATAGATCGGATGCAGAGTCATACCTGCTGAGGAGTCCAGGAGAACTCAAGGCCCGAGCAACTGGAAAGAGGAAGCTGCCCTTTAATGAGATGGAAAAACGTGGAAGGAGCAGGGTTCAGGGAGAAAGAGCTGGAGCTCAGTGTTGGGCCTCCCAAGTCTCAGGCGTCTGCTAGAAATCTACATGCCACATGGAGCCGCTGAGCTGGCTTTGGACAAACAAGTCCAGGCTGAGGGAGGAATTCCCAGCTGGAGGTGAAGAGTCAGCACAGAGGGGATTCAGGCTCTGAGACCCGGAGGGATGGTCACGGACGGGAGTCAGCGAGAGAAGCCCTCAGAGGGTGGAGCTGGGGCACCCCACATTGAGGCCAGCAGAGGAGGAGGGACCACAGAGGGGAAAACTCAGGGCCGTGGGAATCCTGGGAGCCGGGTGGAAACAGGGCCCACGGAGAGGGAGCGGGCGTGACGCCGAGTGCTGCGGCCACTGGTCAAGCCAGCTGAGCCCGAGATCTGAGGCCATGTGCCCCCCAGCAGGACCCTTGGCAAGAGCTGTGGGGTGGAACGCTGAGGGCGAAGGCCAGCTCGGAGAGGCTTTCAGGACAGTGAGAGGACAGCGCTTGTGGGCAGCAAGTTTTGTAGTAATGAGAGCTGAGAAACGGGGCGGGAGGTAGCTGGAGGTGGAAGCGGGAGAGAGGGCTTGTTTGCCCTTGTCTTGAAAACAGCAGCAGTCGGTTTGCTGGCTCGCGTGGCCCAGGAGGTCCCGGGGATGGCTGACGATGCTAGTGTGCTGCTGCCTTGAGGAAGCAGGCAGGGAGGGGATGCACCTCGCCAGGGGGCAGGGGCTGGCCCACGCCAGCACGAGCACGTGGGTGCAGAGGCTGGCAGGTGGGTGGCGGGAGCTTGTGGACAATTTCTTCTGACTCTTTCACCTGTCGTGGTGAAAGCAAGGGCGTCTGGTGGGAGGGGTGTGAGGCATGGCCGCGTGGAGGGTTCAGGTGGAGATGCAGGGGGTTTGGATGGACTAGGGAAATGGGGTAGGAATCAGTCATGACCTTCAAGGGACGCCACGGTGGGGCAGGGGTTTTCCTCCAGCACGTTCCACTGGGCAGGAGCGGAGTTGGATTTCAGAGGGTTAGGATATTGCCGGGTGAGTCAAGCAAGCAGAAGAGGGAGAAGGAGGCTGAGGATGTCCAAAGGAGGGATTGCAGTGATGGATCGTGGAGTTTAATTTGTCTAAGGGGGGTCCGTGGAGGGCTGGGGAAAGGGGTAGTTTCCAGTGCTGGTTGGTCCTGGTGGGGTGGAGTTCAGGTGTTTGTGCACTTTCGTCCACTTAAGTTGCAGTGCTTAGTGTATATACAGTTCTATGTTCCAATTTCCAGTGTTATTAAGATTTATTTGAGAACACTTTAGTGGCTGCATAATATTAAAGAGGTGCCTGTATCATAATTTCAATAACCATTTTCCTAACAGAAATGTGGCTGCTTCCATTTCTCAAAGCAAATTTAAGAACCAGACAAAGAGTATCATTGTATATAGACTGGATTTGCGCCTTAGAATGGAGTTCCGGAAGGAGAACTCTGGGGTAACCAGAGGGTAGGGATATTTCCAAGGTTCTCGGCACATACTGCTAAACTGCTTTCTAGAAATGTCCGCTGTCACCAGCTTTGTTGGAGTGCACCTAATTTAAGACCCTCTTTCTGGGGTCAAGCGGAAGCCCGGATACCTCCAAAGAACAGGCCTCCTCCATGGTCCCCTGAGAGCTAATGGGAGGGGAAGGTAAGGCACCAACCAGAACAGCAAACAGCTGCGACCCCTCCCCAACATCAGGAAGGGGAGGCCTCACCCGGGGCCCCGCACGTGTGTCTCCCCTGCGGCACGCCCACAGTCTACGTCTCAGACTGCGTGCTGTTTGCCTCTCCTGTTTCTTAATAAACCCTTTACCCCCTTGCCTGCCCTAAAACAGCCTCTTCCGACCTGAGAGGTGAAAACGGTGCCTCGTTTGATTGTGCACTTCCTTTCTTACTGGTGAGTGGGAACTTTCATCTTCCATGCACTTCTTAGCCAAGTGGATTTTCTCTCCTCTTCGCGTTCTTTGGCCACTTTCCTGTCAGTCTTGCTGCTTTTCTTAGCAGTGCTTGAGTGAACGCTTCATGGAGGAAGAACCCAGTAATGCCCTCTCTGCCAGTTAACTGAAAAGCCAGCTACGAGCGAGCCACGCGGGCGCAGAGATGCCCGAGGCCACAGAGCCTTGAGGATGCCGCGGCCGCGGTCGGGGTGACCGACGAGGGAAGACAGGGCACCAGGTCCTCGGCTCAAGTGACCGCCGTGGCCGGAGCGCTGGCTTCCCTGATACTTTGTTGTTTTGAGAAAGGCGTTTTCTCTCCTTGCTGTTTACATTGCTATATTCTTCAAGGTTTCTTAACACACAGAAATCAAACGTTAAGAGCTTAATAATCGTTATTAGAGACAAGCCTGTTAAACGTTAGTTAAAATCCCTTCCATTGCTTCTGTGCGTTCAAAGCTCTCAGCCATACAGAAATTGGAAATAGAGTTATTTAAACCACCTTCTATTTTTAAACGATTCTCTTTTTTCTATTTAATTCTTGAGTCTATCAGGACTTGATTTCAGAGTCTGATGTGAGATGCTATAAAATAACATTTATTTGATATGCATTTCTCCGTACACCAGGCCAGACCTCTCTTATCTAGTCCATCCTACCGAATCTGTTTTTGTTTTCCTCAAGCCAGGACCGTGTATAGATTTATAGCATGGCATTACCATCTGGCAGGGTAAGTATCTCCTTTCATTATTTTTATTTTTAAAATTTTTCTCAATTCTTCTCTTCTTCCAGATAAATTTTACATTCAACCAGTGAAGTTCTAACAAATGACCCCTGTGGGCTTTTGCCTGGAATTTCATTAAATCTAAAAATTACTCTGGGGAGAATCAGTATATCCACACCATTGGCTCTTCTTAACCATGACCGTGGCCGATTTCTATTTATTCAGCCCATTTGTAAATGTCTGTAGTTCTCTTACAAAGGTCTTGAGTTTCCAAATTCTCATAAAACCAACAACAATAGCTCCAAAGATCCCAGCCCGAGACCCTCCTAAAGGTCCAGGGCCAGGAAGCGGCACCCTTTCTCCAGTTCCCCGCAGCACACAGACTCCAGCCCACAGGCCCTTCCCCTTCATTGCCCAGTGGGGTTTTGGGTTAGTTGATGCGTTTTGCAAATTGTCTGCAAGTTGTATCTTCTCTTTTCACCTTGTCGCTGCCTGTGCTGTCTGTTCTGTGAGCTCCTTTTTGGCGGGGTCCATTTCAAATAGACTTGCTCTGTTCATGTTCTCTCAGTGTTAGGTACGTGACAGTTAATTTTATATGCCACCATGGCTGTGTTAGGGGGTCCAGTTGTTTGGTCAGACTCTGGCCTGGATGACGCTGTGTCGGTATCTGGTAGAGGGGCTTGACTCCAGCACAGGAGGTGACCCTCGGGAAGGTGGGTGGGCCTCAAGCAATCACTTGCAGGTCTTGAGAGCAAAGTACCGAGGTTTCCAGAAGGAGAAGAAATTCCGCCTCAAGACCACACCATCTTCTTTTTTTTTGGTGGGGGGAGGGGGTGTATCAGGTTTAATAACAAGTTGAAGAAGGAAAGGGTCGGAAGATGGCCACACACCCTCCCCCAACCCAAATCCTTTCTGTCCTTATAAGTTTAATCTGAGTACAGCTAAGGCTGTGTGTACGAAAGTGGCCCAGAGCAACCCTCAGGAAACGTCATCTCCTAAACACGTGGATTATTCTTCAAAAAGAAACCCAGCACCTCTTTAATTTAAAAAACAAATTACGAAGGGAGGGGGAGACCTGGCAGGTCAAAAAACAAATGTCCTTCAGCCACCTGGGGAGCACAGTGACAGAGACCCTCGCCGCTACTGCTCCCCCCTCCAGCTCTTCCGTGGCTTCTCTCAGACCTTTCAGGGGACTTTGGGCGGCTCCTGTGTGTGTGACCACCGCGATGGCCTGGGACTCGGGGCAAGACCTGTGCTGTCCACCTCGGGACCTGCTGCGGTGATGTCTCACACTCTTGCTCCTACGCCTTTCTCGGCGAGGGAAAGGGCTGCTCTTTTGGGAGAGGGACTCCGCCTTCCGGGAGACCGGCTTCCCCTCCTCCTGTCGCGCAGTGTGGGAGAACGGCAGGGCCTGTCCAAGGCGTGGTAGCATCTCGGGCGGTCATCAGGTGATGGCAGTCTTCTCGTCTTCTTCCTCTTCTTCGCTAGATGCCACGACACCCGTGTCCTCTCCTAGGGCGGTAACTCGAGGCTCCAGCTGCTCAGCTTCCTCTAGCACGTAGCAGCTCTGCAGCCGGCACAGAACGATGGCACAGACGCTCTTGCTTTGCAGCAATAGATTCATCCACATGCCTCAGTTCAAACCCCCCATTTCGGTTCTGGCTCTTGATTTTCCAATAGTCATCGTACAGAGGTTCCAAGCACTCGGAGCAAGTGATTGCAGTGCCTGCCAGCCTCCTGTAAAGTGCCCCCAACGTGTGCACATACTTGAAATCTTCATTTTTCATAAACTCTACAATGATATCCTTCTTGGGGTGAATTTGCAACATCTTCAAGATCAAGCACAGAAAGGGAGTTGGCTTCATGTTGCCTCCATGGACGCCACCTACAGATCTTAACTCCATGGCTTTACCAACTACAAGTTCAGCAGCAAGTCCAAAGCACTCCTCTCTCCAGTGCTTGGACTCACAGACTCGCGTCTGAATGATCCTCTCCACCAGATATTGAAGGCTGGTGCCGTGGACGCTGTGCCCGACTTTCCCACACCACCCACTCTTATCTGAATTTCCAGCTTGTTGGCGTCCCCACTGGATTTCGGACTCAAGACGGCAGCATCAACTCTTGGTGGAATTTCCAGCCTGCCACCCACACTGCAGGCTTTGGACTTGCCAGCTCCACACTGCATGAGCCAATTCCCTAGATAAATATCATAATATATATACAGATATCTCTTTATATATCCTGTAGGTTTTGTTTCTCTGGAGAATCCTGACTGACAGCGGCCAACAGATATGAAACACAAACTTTGATTGATCAGTGATCATATGTTGACCAAGAACTTATTTCCTTTCCAGATGAACGCACTGTAGGTCACAGGGTACAGTTCCTACAGTCCGATGTAACACAGGAAATGTGTGCTTACCCCTCCTGCACCTCGCTTGTGGCTCCTTGTGCAGGCAGCAAAGCTTTGCTATCTATAAATAACATCTGTGAAGTTTACAGTCAGAGGGAAAATGGAATTTTTTTTTGCTAGTCTTTCAAATGAAATGTAATCAAGATGACAACAACAGCGGTGGTGGTAGGAGAAAAGAAAGAGCTTAGCATTTTAGTATTTCTGTTTTTCTCTTTAACTTAAGAGAATCACTTGATGGTTAATTTATACCGTGGAAATACACGTGTTGAAATTCTCCCTTGTTTGTAAAAAGGGCGTAGCTGCAGCTTGTGGGATGGCACGGGCAGCGTATCTTGATTACGTCGGAGCTACTTGCCGCCAACGAGCTCTGTGGTTTGTGAGAAGCGATTGACGTGTTCAGTGTTAAAGATCTCATCTTGGCGAGCAGATGATAAGGTTCTCCTCAAGTGCCCATGTTCGTGGGCCCTCTGCGCTTTGTTTCAAAGTATGCTCCCTGCATTCCGCCATAGGAGGATTGAAATCTGCCTTGTGATTCCGGGACACACTCCCTCTGTGTCCCCCCCACCCCCCGACTAATCACTCTCCAAATCCCATCTGATTGCTTTCTTTATCAGGATGGGCAGCTATTGCAGGGTTTTTGTTGCAGAGGAAATCTAAAGAGTCCCAGAAGCACCTGGCAGACAGGCTGGCAGAGTTATATTGGTGATGGGAGACTGGTGTTCTATCTGCCAACTAGCAAGGGTCCTATCTGCAGAGTCATAGCTGGAAGTGTGCTCTGCGCCATAGAGAGGGCGGGAGATGCCTCGCCGTGGAATTTGCAGATCTGTTCTCTTGCATTGTGACGGCAGCCATTCTTGCTGCATGGGCTGCCCATACTACGTGGGAGAGCGGTGGTGCAGGCCTGTAGGGGGTACTTACCTGAGCACCTGCCTGTCTGTGCCCACAGGTGTGTGCTAGCCGTGGGACCTGGCCATTTGACCCAGCAGTGATCAGTGTACGCCAAGACATTCAAAGACCATTTTCTGACTTAAAAGCGCTAACTGTTTAACAGAGTACATTTTGGGAGGTGTAAAAAGGCTTAGCTGGGACAACTGAGTCTGCCAGCTCTCATTATCTGTCATCCTGGCCCAAAATCCCACATCACATATACAATTTTTCAGGGTGTCTCACTGCTCCCCAAAGCGAAGAGGGGAGCTTCAAAAATGGGGTCAATCAGACATCCCACAGCGTCAAGCCCAGCACTTGCTTTTTCTCCTTTTGTTGTGATTTTTGTTAATGTTTACTTTTTATTTTTTTTAAATATTACTTTAAAAAAAATTTTTTTTAGGAGGTAATGGGGATTGAACCCTGGACCTCGTACGTGGGAAGTAGGCACTCAGCCACTTGAGCTACATTTACTCCCTGTTAATATTTATTAATTCCCAAGGGAAGCATGTCTCGAGAAAGAATAGTCCCAGAAACGTCAGGCATGGAGGCTGGAATGGTTATGCTGGTGACAGGTGGCCCGTGTATAATTACGCAGCCGTAAATATCACGGCCACAAACTGAAGACTTCACTGCACAGTTGTAAAAAGGCCCGAGTTTGCCAATTGTCGTGGTTCTGCGATGACGGAGAGACTCTCCTGTCCCCAGTGGGGTGGGAGTGAGGACGTGCAAAGCAGCAGGGGCTGCTGCTGGACTTTGGATGGTCAGTTGAGGTGTGACCCGTGTCTCCTCACCTGCTATTCCTTAAATGAGTTATTGGATTGGTGACTAAGGAAGCTAGTTCTAAAAGGAAGTGGCTCCTCAAGTCTCTGCCCGCCTGGGCCGTACTCTCCTCATCTCTCCAGTAGGAGGGTTGCATTGATTATAGCCACAGGCCTTTGAGATTTTGATGTGGCCACTGGACCCAGTGACATGTCTCCACCAGCAAAACCGCTCCTCCCGAACAAGGGGTCTGCATGGATCTGGGCTTGCACCAGCTGTGGGAAGGCTTGAACCCGGGACCTCTCAGCACCGTGTGTCCCAGCTTTGTCTTACTTCTCTACCCTTATTCTACCTTTGGCTTGTTTTAATTTAAAATACTTAATATATTTTTTTGAATAAGTAATACATTTACATGGTTCAAAAAGAAAAACATTATAAAATAATAGATAATATAACTTATTTCAATGACTTATTTTTAACTTAATCGTATCTTCTATCCGCAGTTTAAATAATGGTCAGAAGCATGAGCTCTGGATTAGGATGGAGTTTTGAGTCCTGCTTCCTCTACTCACTAATGAGGTGAACTTGGACAAGTTATTTTCTCTCTCTGTGCCTCAGTTTCATCAATTGTGAAATGGAACAATAATAGTGCCTGCCTCATGGATTAATTGAACTAATAAAGGTAAACATATGGGACAAAGCCTGGCACAGGGCAAATGGGATACAAGCATTCAGAGCTACTATGCATCTCTTAAGCTGCTTTAAAATCATTTTGAATGGGATGGATTATAAATCAACACATCAGAAAAAAAACCACATGACTGTTGCTGCATTTTCCTTCCCTATTTGTATTTTATGGTTCCCAGCGTTAATTAATTAGGGCAAGAAGTTAAATGGCTGTAAGTTAAGATAATGTAGAGCATCACACTGTTTGTAGAAACCCAGAGCTGTTGGGATCTGCTGTGTATTGGGTTGTTAAGTTTGGTTGGGAAGCCCGGGGACACAAATGCTAAAAGAAACCTGAAGGTATTAATAGATTATCACGAAGGCATATAACACTTACTCAAAGAAACCAGCCATAACCACCTGATCTCTTCATAAAAATATTTTCAGAAAATACTTCCAATGTTTAACAACTATTTTTTGCAAATGCCAGTCATTTGTCCTAAGAGCTTCTATTAAGCATGGTGTTAAAATCTTTCTTTTCTTTTTCTTCTTCTATTTATTTATTTTTTGGTTTGGGATAAAGTGATAGATAAACAATCATTTACTTGAGCTCTTCAAAATGCATTGTTTCTTAATTTGCTCAAAATTCTCTGACAATTTTTAAGTAGCTTTCAATGACTATCCAGACAAAACAGCATGACTTTCATGGTTTTGCCTTCTATACCAACCTCCACAGGAAGTGGTGTAGGAAAATGTTCTGTGGCTGTAGAAATGCTGGGAAATAGTTTTCCACAGCAAATGTCCAGCATGGATCTGAAAATGCGTAGATTGGGTAGGTGGCTAATGCATCTGTGTTCAACATAATGATTCGTTCGTTTGTAGGAGGAAAAACACCTAAGGGGGGCTGTGGAGGTTTTTAGGAGAGAGATAAGAAACTGAGTGAGATAGTGAAGCAATTTTAAAGCATCCTGCCAGGAGGGCCACGCATTCCAGCCTCTCCACCGTCACGCACCCCTCCAAGGGCCCCAGGAAGCCCCAGACCACAGCAGGGAGTGTTTGCGGGGCTTCTCCCCTGCTCCTCCCACTCTTACTCAGTTGTTCCAACCATCTGTTTTATCAGAACCTCCTGCATGATCCTACACCAACATGAACTCACAGGAAGTGGTGCGGCCCCCTCCTCTCCTGACCATGGGTGGTCTCACTTATGCACTTGACCCTCCACTTTCCCAAGCCTTGGAGGAGTGAGTGAAAGCACAGCAGAGCTCTTGTAATACCTTGCAATAGCTTTGTGGTGTGTCACGTTGGTGAGACGGAGCAGCTGCCCCAGAATTTCCTTTCTAGCCTGTGTCTGAACAGGGTGGGCTGATGGTCTCATGAGAGCTGGGGGAAGGAGGGAAGGCAGCTGCTATTTTACAGCATACACACACCTTCTCCCAATTATTCCATCAAATGCTAGTCCAGATGCTGCTGTGAAGAGGTTTTTCAGATGTGATTGAAGTCCCTAAGCAGTTGGCCTTAAGCTAAACGAAAGGGAGGTTATCCTGCTGGATCTGACGTATCTAGTAGGAAGACCTTAAAAGGGAGCTTAGGCCATCTCTGAGCAAAGGGACAACAAATAACACCTGTGTCTGCAATCACCCTCCCATCTCCCTGGACTGTCCTTCCTGTTTATCACCTGTGGACAGTAAGCTTCGGCTCCTGCCAGTGCATTCCTGACCTTCTGTCATCTTCCCTTCCTGACTCCCTGCTCATTCTTAGCTCCAACAATTGCATAAGGCAATTTCTTACAGTAAAGCCATATCTTTATTTTAAAATGTATGTGTATATATAAAAACTACTGGCTCTGCTTCTCTAGTGAAATGTTACTGGTACTGAATTTGGTATCAGCAGTGAGATGCTGCTATAACAAACAAGTAAAATGTGGAAGCAGCTTTGGAATCAGGCAGGGGGCAGGGGCTGGAAGAAGTTTGAGAATTATGATAAAGAAAGCCTAAATCACCTTGAACAGACTGTTGATAGAAATATAGAGGTGAAAGGTGCTCAGAGGGGAGTGAGACAGATGAGATAGGAAGTTGGAGGAAGGGGATCCCTATGTGGTGGCAAAAAGCTCTCTGAAATTGTCTGTGGAAAGCAGAACTTCTAAGCAGTGAAGTTGGTTACAGGAATAAATGTCCAAGCAAAGTGATGAAGGTATCGCCTGATTTCTTCTTGTTCCTTATAGTAAAACACAAGAGGAGACAGATGCATTGAGGGAAGAACTGTTAAAAAAGAGATATGCCCTGAGGAGTCTGAAAATCCCCAGCCTTTCCAGATGATGCTGAAGACGGTGGGACCAAGGGGTCGTCAGACTGCCCACGAAGCAGCTAGCTGCCCAGGAGAGGAGACGGGTTCTGCCAATAGCCCTGTGAGCTGGGCAGAGGACCCCAGGGCTTGGGTGAGATGAGACCAGAGGGGACACCTTGGTTACGGCTGGTGGGACTCTGAGCAGAGGGTCCAGCTAAATCGTGCTTGGACCTTGACCCATTAAACTGTGAAATACACGTTCTGGTTAAGCTGCTAAGTTAGGGTAATTCATTACACAGTAGTAGAAAACCAGTGGCACGTCTCAGGACTTCACAGTGATCAGAGGAATAAATAAGCCCACGCTTGGGACCTCCAATCCTAATTCATTGTTTCATAGTAAGGAAGTAGTGCTTTGCCATTGTTTTGGATTAGCATCTCAGAAAAGTACCATAACAGATACAGGACATTACATATCTTGCCATAACTTACAAAATTTTGCAGGAGAGAGTGTAAACTACAATGTAAACTGTAATCCATGCTGAGAGCAATGCTCCAGAACGTGTTCGTCAGTTATAACGAATGTACCACATTAAAAAAAAGGGAAAAGAAACGAAAAGAAAAGTAATACAATGGAATGATTCATCTTTTGAGAATATCAGCAGAAATCCACAAATCAATCAAGATATTTACTATACACATACAGGGGCAGTTTTGCCACCAAGGAGGATGCAGTTCTTACCAATGATAGAATGTTCTAGAAGCACACACATACCTCTACCACTGTTTTCAACTGGATCGTCTCAGACACCAGCTCTGAGAGAGGTGAGGGGCTGCTCCCAGAGGCGGCACTCACCTGTGTTTCACCCAGGTGTCAGACTCGCTGACCCTCTCTGTGTAGTTCTCAGGCAAGAAGCCTCGGAGTCCCGTCTGCTGTGAAATCCCAATCACCCAGCCTTCGCTGGCTTCCTCCTGCTGAGTTGGGTCCACGAAGATGTATTCACCGGGACTTAGCATCAGCTCGTCCACGTTCTGGGGTTTATACTGGAATAGGGCCTTCAAGGTCTGGGAAACAGGAAAGTGGTTTCATTTCTCAAGCCAGGACTGTATGGGGAAATGACAGCTTTGTTTACACAGAGGCCCATGCACATTTTGCTTCTGGCTTTCAGGCTCCCCTGATGTGTTTTTCGCCTTCAAGACATCACTGCAGCCTCAGTCTAACAAGGTATACCATAGAATATAATGACATATACGGCACGCATTCTTTCAGTAGATTGAGAAATACATTTTGGTATACATATTTCTGTCTTAAAGTGTAACCAGACTTTCACAGCCACCTTCCCCCCATGAGGTTATTTCTAGCTTCTCCTACAATAAGGAACAAGGTGGATTCATTCATCCGCATTTCTTGGATCAGAAAGGAATCCGTGTGCTTTCTTTCTGGAGCAATCAGTTCATGGGGAAGTCTTGGCATGAGGCTTCACCCAAATCATTGTTTAAAACAAACCAATAAGCAAAACAGTGCATTTGTCAACCTTTGCAGCGCTCTTTTTTCATATCAGAAGTGTTTCCACTTTGTTCTCACATCTATACATCTACAACTAGTATGTGAAAGATTTGCACCAGTTGCACGAGAAAGCCGACGACTCTAGAGAAGGTGGACAAGTCCAGCGCCTGCAGCCCAGCGCCCCCAGTTAACTCGCCTGGTAGTGCACGAACCGCATGTCTCGGGAGTAGAGGGTGGCTGTCCACTGGCAGCTGGGGTCCGGGTGGACGGCTCTGGCCAGCTGCTCCAGCGTCCTCTGGTGGTGGGGGTAGAACTTGTGGGCCAGAGTCAGGTGCAGCTGCTTGGTGCAAGGCTTCACGGTGCAGTCTGTGAAGACAGGCGCGACGCGGGCGATGTCAGGGCCCCTGACCACCAGCCCTGCCCGCCCCCACCCCAGGTCAAGCAGAGGTGGCCCCCCGCATCTTCTGCCTCTCCTCATTCCTTTCTCCCCTGCCCTGGCCCTGCCTGGACATGGCTGAGGGCCTGGCCCCCCACTTGGGCACATAAGAGGAGATGGTTACACCCTTGCACATTTTCCCAGGAAGTGGGAAAGAGGAGCGTGCAGAGGTGTAGGTTTAGGGTCTTTGGGGCCCACCAGTTTGCAAGTCGTTTGCCCAAGCAGATGGTTGAGATGCACAAAGTGAAAACGTTTCCTTCCCTTCCTGCATCTCCATCAGTCCCTGGGCTGTGGGAAGGCCTGATCCCAAGGTCGGTGGCTTTTTGTTCGATTTTAGAGTCTCGGGAAGATAATCCGCTGAAGTCTGTAAAATGTGGGGCGTCGTCAACACTCAGCTCTTTGGTCACACAGGAAGTGCCCAGAGGCCCACCCCGGGCCCTGTTGCCTGCTCCCTCTTCTCTGTCCAGCCCCTGCTCGTCCCCCCATCGGGGATCCGGACCGCTGGTGTCACCGAAGCAGCCGGGATCTGATTTCAGCCGGCCATAGAGCAGTTGATGTCCTGGGGAGGCGGCATTTTAATGGAAAGAGCACAGGCTTTGGTATCGGGTAGACTTGGCATCCAATCTCATTCCGCCGGTTTTAGCGTCTCGGCCTGAATGAGGCTCAGTTTCCACCACAGTGACACAAGGGTGACGACAGCTGCCTGCTCTGGGACAGTAGCCTGCTAACGTAGGTCTTGAGGACTTGCTTGGTAAATGTTAGCAGCCTGTCACCTCTCTTATTCTAGGAAACACGCACCCAGGCTCTCCTCTTCTCCTAGAAAGTGCCAAGGATGGGGCCAGGGCCTCCTGGGAGCCCAGCAGCTGGAGGCCCCACAGACTTCTTCCATGTGACACTTGAGTCTTTAGGAGCAAACTGGCCGTCGAGGTCCCTAAGCAAGCCCTGAGCTGCTGGGGGGTGAGAAAGCTAAAGCAAAAGAGTGTGTAGGCGGTGGGGAAATTCCTTTTCTTACAGTATTTAGCAGTGGGGGAGGGGCGGCCTCTCCGCATGAGTCAGCGAGGCTGGGAAAGACCGGTGGCTGGTCCCAGCAGAACAGACCACTGAGTCACGCCCAGCCTCTAAAGGGGCCCTGGGCTCCGCTTCTGTCCGTGACTCATGCCCACGGGGATGGGTCTCTGGAGAGGGCCAGCATGGTCAGGGTGCCTTACAGGACAGGATGCTCAAGGTCAGGCCAAGGGCACAGGCCACCAAAGGGCAGGGCAGAGCCACCCCAGGGTCAGGGATGGACATGAGGTCACAGCCGGCTCTTGAGAAGCAGGGCCAGTCAGCAGGGAAGTGGCTCCTCAAGTGACCATGGGCAGGCCGTTTTAGCCTTCCCAGCCTCAGTTTCCCATCTGTAAAATGGGGCCAGTGATGCGCCCAGGAGCAGCAGGGGAAAGTGAGATGCTGAGCCTCAAGGCAAGTGGCTGATACATTGTATCCCTGTATCAAGAATCCCATTGTTCTTTTAGAGGAGAGGACGGAATAGTCATCATTTAAACACATATTTACCTAAAGGAGACTAACCCACAAAGAGAGGTAGCAACTAGGGATATGACTCATGGAGGCATCAGGACGCAAAGGGGAACCCAAGTGCCTGGGTTTTCTGGGACTGGGCTCCACGGTTCATAACCCACCTGAGCGCATGGGCAGGGCAGACACCTGAGCCGGGCAGGGGGAGCCTTCCTAGCAGGCGGCGCAGCCTCTGCAGGTTTCAGAGTTGGCAAATCATTGAGCGCCTTCTGTGTACCAGAACTAGGAGGGGATACTTCGTGGAAACTGTCTACAATGTTTCAATATCAACGAGCAAGAGCCCTACTCACTTTGCAGGTAAAGGAAAAAGGCCCAGGGAGTTACAATGACTCGATTAAGGTCAAACCTCATCAGAGATGAAGGAAAAGTTCCAAGGTAGATCTTCCCATGGCAAAACCAGAATTCTTTCCACTAAACCTCATCTGTAATTTCCACCTCCAGACCAGGGCTGGAGCCTGGCCAAAAGGGCATTTTGCTGATTCACAAAGTGAGTCTAGATAGTCTTTCCCCCAAGAAGTCAAGAAGGGAAGAGTATGCACACACTTAAAAAAAAAAAAAGAAAGAAAATAAACCAATTTAGGACCTGTGTTTCACACACATGCTGCCCTCTCAACGAGAGACGCCCACATCAGGTGTGAGCTGGGGAATGCCCTGACGCCCCTGTGTGTGCCCCGGCTGGTAATGAGTCCACACAAACAGGCATACTTGGTGCTTGGGAGACCCATCTGTGATGGTTTCCCAGGCTGCTGGACGAGAGCTGGGCGTTTTGAAAAACCACATCAATGCAAGGAAGGTTGGTGCCACTTAAAGGAAAGACCACTGCTGGTTCTCAGACTCTTTCTATTTACATACACGATCGAAGGATTGACTGACTCATTACAGAGCCTATAGTTAAATTGTACCTTGTTAAGGAAACGGGCTGCAGAGTGTGAAGCCAGCCCATCAGCCAGCTGGTGGGACATCTCACATTTAATGCCACCATCCATGCATTGAAGAGCAGCCTGTGCTCTTTGCTCTGTGGACTCAACCCACTGCTTTGAAGGTGGAGTGTGCATAGCCCCGTGAGACAAAGCACCCCCTTATGAACTGGTATACCCCCTTAAGAACTGGTGCACCTCCTTAAGAACTGGTTCCCGGGGTCGCGATGGGCAGGGGCTGCCTACCTGCCAAGACAGAAGCTTCTGTGGCAAATGTCACAGCGAATTCCCGGATGGTGTCTGCAGGGCTGTCGTTAATGAAGAAGCCGAGGTAGCTGATGGAGGAATGGAGGACCAGGGGGATGGCAGAGGGGAAGGAGCTCAGGACCTTGTCACCGGCTCTCTTTAGAGCCTCGTACAAACATTCCACCTTCTGGTCTTCACACTAGTGGAAAAGACACAGACAGCGTGTTTTCCCATCTCTTGTTGGAAAGCCATCTATTAAAGTAATTAATAAAAATCATAAGGCAATCAAAGTGAAACTCTTTAAAGTTCAAAACATGACAACATCATTTCTCTAGTCCCTGGATATTTGGGGTTATGGTTTTGTCCCATGGCTTTGATGAGTCACTTAGGTAATTCAGGTAAAATTGGGCAGCCCCTGTCACTTGACCTACGTTCTCCCTCGAAGGGATGCTGACGCAACCCCAGCAGCACATTCCACACATGCCCTCTCCTCCATGCCTAGAGGTCAGTGTCCCAGAGCTGCTGTAATGAAGTACGATGAGCCTGGTGCCCTAAAACAACAGAAATGTATTCTGGAGGCCAGAAGCCCAAATCAAGGGAACAGCAGGGCTGTGCCCCCTCCAAAACCTGTAGGGAAGAATCTGCTTCCCAGCTCTTCCAGCTCCCAGCGGCCGCTGGCAATCCTCAGCGTGCCTTCTCTGCCTGTCACCACGTGGCCATCTTTTCTCCTGTGCCGCCTCTGAGTCTAATCTCCTCCTTTAGGAGGACACCAGTGGTATCAGCTTAGGTCCATTTGTGATCCAGCTTGGCCTCGTCTTAATGAAGCACATTTCCAAAGATCCTGTTTACAAACAAGGTCATGGGACCTGGGCTTCAGACCCCAGTACGTCCTTGTAGGGGACACAATTCAACACCCAGCACCAGAATCATTGCTTGGCTCAGGATTTCATCATTAAGCTTCTGGAGGTTTCCAGTAGACTCTGGCACAGCCGTGGGGGTGTCCCAAAGGCAGCCAGCCGAGATTCCTCAGAGCAGAGCTGCAGGCTGTGGCTCTGACCCCCAGACCCCCCACCTCATCCTTCCTTGGTTCTCAGACCACAGAGCTGTCTGAAGGCTCCCTGTTGCCACAACTTTCTCCTTTCACCCTTCAGAGGTGTTTTCCCAAATTCTCCAAATTCTTGGTGGACTGAGCCCATCCAGACTCTTTCCCAGCTCCCACCCCCCCGCACCCTCTGAGTCACCACTCAGAGCTCTGTCCCCCTGCGCTCCCTCATGGTGGCCTTACTCAGCTACTCCCCACCTGGAAGCGGTGGGTACCCTGGGGAATTCCGTCTGGGAGAGCATGACTCCGAGGCCTGAGGAGCTGGCCCCGCGCACCTGTCCTTCTTGTCTCCCCACCCCCACTCACGCTCTGGACCTCCAGCCAGACAGAGCGCCTCCGGCCTATGGGCCCCCTGGCTGCACACCACGCCCAGGGCGCTTCCTGGCCTGGGAGACGGTCCCGAGTCCGCGTGGCCGCCGTGTGCCCTGGTGGGGACCTAGATGCCATGGCCCCAGTGGGAAACTGGCCAAATGCCTTCTCTGGCAGCAGTCCCACTCACGCTGCATTTCCCATGGTGTTTTATGCTCTGAAGTGCAAAATCACATTCGAGCATTTAGTGTCCATTTCCATCTCCCTCCTAGACCAGTTCCCCAAGTGCCTCCTTGCCTGTGTTATCTTTTTAGCCCCACAGTGCCTCTGCTACACTCCGGTCTCTGAAAGGGGCCTCAGCTAATCACAACAGAGCTGGGGCAGCAGGGGGGTGGGGCGTTACCACGAGAGGAGGGAGGCAGGGGCCATGTTGCACACTTGTGCTTGTGTGAGTGCATGTGGGTGTGCATATGTGCATGCATGCATGGGTGTGAGTGCATGTGTGTGAGAGCACGTGCATGTGCATGAATGTGAATGTGTCTGTGAGCATGCATGAGAGTGTGTACATGTGTGTGAGTGTGTGTGCGTGCATGAGTATGTACGTGCACATGTGAGTGTACGTGTGCATGTATGTGAGTGCGCACAAGCATGCAAGTGTGTACATATATGTGCATGTACACGAGTGTGTGTGTACATGTGCATGCATGTGAATGTGTGCATGTGTGCGCGCGCGTGCCTCAAGGGGTTAGCGACAGGAGTGCGGGCCAGTGCCTGCGCTCTCAGTGCCATGATTGAGCAAGTGTGATTTCTGGGCTTCCCTCTCGTCATCCTGCTTTGGCTGCTTTTCCTCTCCTTGATGCGCTCCCAGGACAAGCCAGAAAGGAGCCCGATGGTCTCAGAGGCCCGCAAGTGTTGAGTGAGGTGCCCAACTCATCCCAAGTTGCCTGGGACTTTCCTGGTTTGGCACTGAGGGCCCAGCATCTGGCAAGCTAACCAGATGGCTTTGGCAGGGTGCTGCTTCTCCTGTGCTACATTAGGAAACCTCCCTGCAGCAGTTTGCTCTCCTCCTTTCTCATCAGTGCTGCAGAGCTTTGACTTGCAGTTGGAATGGGGGTCCTTGGACCCTGGTGGAATCCCTTGAAATGGGTGGCACAAGGCAGAGTAAAGCTGGGTGTGCCCTTCTCCAGGTTTCTATACTGGGGAGTCACAGAGGAAGGGGCTGTCTGCCACTCCTTCCCTCCCTCTTGCGCACACCTCCTTTGAATCTTACTAGTAACTTTCCAGTCTTCCCTCCCTCCCAGGGCCCCTCTAAAGCTGCTCATTTGGCCATTCTCTCGATCAGAGAGCTGGCTCCTTAGGCAGGGAATGTCCCTCATTTGTGACTGTGCAAAAATCACCCATTCCTGAGCTTGTTCATCACACATTTCTGCATCTATGAAGCACTCTTCTGTCTGAGGCACTGTGCTCATCTTTGGGGGTACAAAGATGAGTGAGGCCTCCTCCTTCCACTGAGGGACTCAACCTAGTGAGGGGCACAGAGCTGTGGCAGATACATGGCAATACACCTTGGTGAGTGCCACTAGAGCATAACAAAAAGATGGTGAGAGTACAAAGGGCAGCAGCTCCTTCTGCCCAGGGGACTGCAGAAGACTGAAAAAAGTAGGGGATAAATGAGTTGGGTCCTGAAGGATGAATAGGAGTTGACAAGACAAAGCAAACAACAGGGCTACCTAATACTGCAGCTCTGAACCACACTATAAGAATAAACCACGAGGCTGCCCCGTAGTTCTGTCCTATTGTTATCACAGGAAAACACCACCAGCTGTGGTGTTAGCGTTAATGACAGGCGGAGCCGACTCACCGTGAAGAAGTCACAGAGCGTCACGTGAGGGAAGACCTCGTGAGCTCTGTTCTTTGCACACTGACGCTTGCTCTCTCTCCAGAACTCCTGGAGATTTTCCAGCAGGGATCCCGTGGGACAGAGGAAAAGAGCATATTCCTGAGGGATGGGGTCGTCCAGAGAAGGGTCGTTGCCATGACAGCGCAGCCTGCAACCAAGAACAGGCCACTTTCACCTGGCATTGGGACACGCAGCAATGACAGTAACTCCGAGTAATGGGCCTTGCTGAGCCCCATACACGGGTCACCGTCTTCCAGAAGGTGATGCACTGACCTCTCTTGGGTGGGGAAGGGAGGCCTTGCTTAGGCCACAAAGCTGGCCAGTGCCCACCCAGCCTCACTGCCCAGGTCAGTCTCATTCCAAAGCCCAAATGCAAAGGAAATGAGAGAAAGAGGACATTAGAACTTAAAATCTGGTCTTCAAATGGTCTTTGTAGTTCAAGCATCACTTTGGTGTTGAAAAATGTTATGGGGGGAAAATCATATTTTCCTTTTAATTTCATACTTCAAATAGAAAAACCAACCACAGAAACTAGACAAAATTTAAGTGGTGATTATATTTTCTTTGGATTCAGAAAGTTATTCAAATTACAAAGAAAACTGATATAGAACCGCCAAAATACACATTCATTCTCACTAATAACAAAAACAGAAATCAAAACAATCACGAAATGCCATTTTTTCTATCTGTGAAATTAACAAAGATTTTTTAAAAGAATAAAAGTTAGTCTTGGTTGTGCCAGAAGTGTAGCGAGACTTAAGGATGAAGTGGTACAAACTTTCTATAAAGCAATTTGCCAATATGTATCCATACCCTTTGAACTAATAATTCTACTTCCAGAAATTTACTCCAAGTAAAGAGCAACAAGTATAGACTAAAGTGCATATATAAAATATTTATCACAGTGTTGTTCATAACAGGAAAAAAAAGAAAAAACTAAATAAATGATAGCAAATCTATGCATTATGTATTCATTGGGAATTGTGGTTCTGAAGAATTTGTGATGGCTTAGGGAAGTGCTTGTGATAAAATAATAAGCTTGGAATGCAGTGTACAAGCGCTCGGGCAAACATTTTGGCATTGACTTGTAAAGTTGTAAACCCCAAACACAGTTTTTCCCTCCTAGACGTGAAGCCTTGAGAGATCTCCCATGTGTGTGCCTGGAACCATATGCAAGAACACTCATCCCATGTTTTTTGTAATAGAAAAAACAGGAAAGAACCCGGTGATAGCATCAGGAGGATGGATAAGTAAATGGGGACAGTCACATGACGGAGAAGCGCAGAGCCGTGAAAATGAAGTACAGGTTGATGCAACAACATGAGACTTAGCAACAGAACGCTGGTTTAAAAAGGAAGTTGCAGACGGCTGCTTAACAAAATTCTTCACACAGCTCAAAAAGGAAGCAGCTCTAACCAACACATGGCCTACCGGTACATACATATGAGGCAGAGCTGTTTTTATAAGCAAGATAAGTCTTCAGGTAGAGACGGTATATTGAACATGTGCATCTAGCTTCATTTCTTCCTGAAACTCACTAAATAATAGTCAAGGGACTTTAAAAATAAAGCTCCAAACCCACAAAGATTGGGAGAAAGTGAGAGGAAGCAACAGCGCTGCTTAGCAGGCAGAAAGCAGACGTGCAAAGCATGGCTGACGGCAGCTGGGGGCAATGGAAACACCCCACAGTGGTGTCAGGTTCCCAGAGCCCTCCCCACTCTGCACAGCTGCCAGACGCCGCAGAGGGTGAAACAGGGGGTCTGAACCAGCCCCTTTCTTCCACACAGCTCTTAGGACATGAACCGTAGGGCCTTGTCCTTCCAGGCACGAGACTAGAAGAGTCTTCGCTAGAAACCTGGCCACCCCAGGGGGACCACCTGAAGACAGCTCTGGGAACTCCCCAACAACAGGCCACCTCAGGTAGCCCTGCAGGGAAGTTTGAGGTCAGCAACAGACTCTCTCAGAGCCCCTACTCATAAACATGAGTGGACAGCTGAGGGTTATCAGGCAAATGTGGGAGCCTGTAAAATAAAAATTAGAGCGAAAAAGAAGGAACTTGGAGTATAAAGACTAGACAAGGGGAAGAAGACTTAAAATTGTTATCCTCAGAAAGATAAGAGAAGCTATCTCAGCCACTGAACAGACAAAACCAAAATGAGACAAAACAGCCTGTTATCAAAAAGGAACATCCAAAGAACCAAAAAGGGCTCTTGGAAATTACAAACACATTAGCAGAAGTGAAAAATAAAATAGAAAAGTTGGAAGATAAAATTAAGGAACTCTTCCAGAAAGGAGAGTAAAAAGACAGATGAAAACACGAAAGAAAAAAAAAAAGAAAATTGGAGAACCAGTCCAAGATAGCCAATATCCACATAATGAGAGTTGTAGAAAATGAAAATTTAGAAAATGAAGGGAGAAAATAATCTCTAAAATAATTCAGGACAATGCTCCAGAACAGAAAGACATGTATTTGCATATCAATAGGGCTCACCAAAGGAAACATCAGAAAGCTGATGACCAAGAGAAGGTTGTTCTGGCTTCCAGAGTGAAATAACAGAGATCACATCTAAAGTTTAGGAATCAAAAAGCTTCAGGCTTCTCAACAGTAATACTTGAAGATAGAAGCAATGAGAAAATAGTTTTTAGCCTAGTATTCGATATCTAGTTAAACAGTTAATCGAAGATGATGATAGAATAAAGCATTTTCAGACATGCAAATGTCTTAAATTATTTTCCTCTCATGTCCTCCTTCTCTGAAAGGTGCTGGATGATATAATCTGCTAAAGTCAGCTCATAACCAACAACGAGTAAGGTATGAGTTTCAGGACGACAGATTGCACACATAAGAGAGGCAGGGGCATCCCCAGGATGATGGTGAAAGGAGGTCCTAGGATCCACACACCTTGCATAGAGAAGAAATGATACAAATGTAACAGATGGGCAGGTCCTAGAAGAGATTTCTCCAAGAAGGCAAGATTGGTAGGGAACCTGATGCATCTGAAAGTCTTGAGAGGAAATGCCAATAGTTGGCAGAGAGTCTGAGATTGAATTCATAAGTATGCAGAAAAGCAAGTAAATGAAAAAAGAGAACAAGGTAATTATAAACTCCAGGAAAAACAAAAAGATATGTGTATCATTTTGGCAGTTTGATATAGTTATGAATTCCAAAAATAGATATTGGATGATGCTTGTAAACTGGTCTGCTCATCTGGGCGTGATGAAGTTATGATTAGGGCGTTGACTGGGCCACGTCAGTAGGGTGTTGAGCCCCACCCTGTGGTGGGTGGGGTCTCAAAGATAAAAGACATGGCAGAGGACAGAGTTGGGGTTTTCAAGTTGGAGCTTTGATATTGGGATTCTAATGCTGAGATTTAATGCTGGAGCCCCGGGAAGCGAACACACAGAGGAGCCCGGTCGTAAGGAAGGAGAGAAGGCCCTGAAGAGAAACAAGCTGTTTGCCTGATAGTCTACAGCTGGCCTTGTGGAGAGAGGCAAAGCCTAGAGAGCCTCCTAGTCTACAGCTGACCTTGTGGAGGAAACAGAGGAGCTGAGCCTGGAGAGAAACGAGCCCCGGGAAGAGAGGAACCCAGGAAGCCTGAACCCTAGCAGAAGTCAGCAGCCATCCTGCTCCAACATGTGGCAACAGACTTTGGTGAGGGAAGTAACTTACACTTTATGGCCTGGTAACTGTAAGCTTCTACCCCAAATAAATACCCTTTATAAAAGCCAACAGATTTCTGGTATTTTGCATCAGCACCCCTTTAGCTGACTAATACAGTATATAATTGAATAATTAGAAAGAGATTTGAATCCCTTGGAAAAAGCTAATATTTTAAAAATATCCTCTCTATATACATATTTAACTATTTAAATACTCTCTATATATTTAAATTCTCTCTCCATGTGTATGTATGTGTGTGGATATATATACATATCACATGGCAAAATATCTCATATTATTACATTTTTCCCTAAGTCTTGCAATTATGGATACTTGTTTCTGTTGACTTTTCATTTTTTAGTTTTTTAAAGTAAAGAACATATATTACTTGTATTAAGAACAACAAAAAATCCTTCGAGATCCCCTCTCTTCCTCCTTCTGCGCTTTCCCGGTGTTTGTGCCTTTGTGGTTGGGCCTCAGGGTTGGATGGAGAAATGGCTGGGGTGCTGCAAGGAGGCCCATCCGTCCCTGTTCTTGCTTTTTGAAGGGGATGGGGCAGTGTCTGCTGCCTGGTTTGTTTTCTTTCATAAAATTATAATTACCTTAGTTATACACGAATATCTTCTCAAAAAAATACATACAGAAAAAGCTCTACCCTCTTCAGCCTGATTCCTTTCCCCCATTCCAGAGGCAATCCCAATTGCGAATCTGCTTTGAATTCTTCCAGAAATCTAAGTAACAGATCTAACATCTATCATTTGGGTGTGCTTTATATAAAGTACAAGCCTGTTTAAACTATTCTGCAACCTGCGTTTTCCACTGACTAATGCGCTTTTGAGATTCACCCATGTGGATACAGGCATATCTAGTTAAGCGTGCTTGTCGGTGTGGATGGTGTGATATTTTCAGGGCTGTATCTCATTCCCTCACCTGCATATGTAATATTTCATTTATTGATTCCATATATATTAAGGGGCATTTAAATTGTTTTTCTTTTTTAGTAACACCTGTCTTTTTTAGGCCCTTCATGTTTCTCCAGGGAATACGCCCACTGCTATGTGGTTGGCTACATGTTTTATTAATTGATTAATTGACATCCCCTTTTACTTAATTAATTGATTGGCATCCCCAATTGCCTGGTGTGTGCTGCTAGCCGAGGAGTGGGCGGCCTGCCCTCACGCCAGCAGCACTGGAAGCTGTCTGTTTTGTCCTTAATGGTCCTTTCCGGGCCCTTCCCTGATTACTGGTGACCCCGGCCCCCTCCTGGCCTGCTCAGTGGCCCTGGCTGCCCCTGTCCCTGGAGGGTCTCCTTGTCTTCTTGGCTGAGCGGTGGGCGGGAGCTGCCAGCCATGCTCCTCACCTTGGCGGGCTCGGCTTTCAGGTCAAATCTGGCAACTGACTTTCGAGTTGGACGACCAGGGTGTTGGGGGCATTTCCCTTTGGCCTAGCATTTTGGGGGAGAGGATGGAGGGTCCATTGAGAATATTCTGGAAAATCACAGAGCTCTGCCATCCTGCTTTGGGGAGGGCAGTCCGGCCTTGCGAGACCTGTTTCTTGTTTTTACTGTTTGGTTTTCCCTGTGGGGGCCCCACGGCTGGAGTTGAGGGGGTCTCCTACTGAGGGTGCCATGGTGCCTTCAGGCTGGACTGGGCTTTGGAGAACAAGGAGTGCTCCTCGATGCCCAGAGGAGAAGCCCGAGGCCAGAGGCAGCCAGCGGCCTGACCCACACAGCCTTAAAGCGGGGGTTCACTACCACCAGGAAGTATTCCTTCCCTCAGGGGTAACCAGAGAGAGTGGGAATCTCTATTCCATGTCAGCAAAAATGGCGCTTCCCTATTTATTCAACAAATCACAGGAACCGTTTCCTTCTTTGACAGTCAAAATCAGATTGTGATCTGAAGAAAGCTTGTTCCAAGTCCCTTTCTTTCCTTTTCACACAAGGGCCCTTCCTTTGCTCTCTTCCCCCGGGTGCCGGTTGGTAGGCGTGGAAGCGATTTTTAACTTCCGCGGTGGCCCCGGTCCCACCCAGAGGGCACCTGCCGCTTCCCAGTCCTCCCCGGAGAGCAGGGCACCTCGGCTCGGCCAAGCCGGCCCACTCACCACTCAGACGCCTCTTCCGCCGTCCTCCTCCCAGTAGCTGCCAATGCTTTGAGCCTGTAGGAAAGAAGGAGCATGAAGGGTGTGCAGAGCCAGGCGTTCCCGTGTGGAGGGGCCGTGAGAAGCAGGCTGCGGTCCTCCAGGCCTGGACGCCAGGCCCCGGCAGCTGGAGCATGTGTGCCCAGGTCCCTTTGATGAGGGAAACGCCGGGACCCCAACCCCACCCTCAGCAGAAACCCACAGCTTTAGGAAAATCAACTCCCCTGGGTCCCTGTCCCTCTCTCCCCTCCTTCCTCCCCTTTTCTCCAGGGAATCCACATCAGGAAGATAAGCACCCAGGCTGCCCCTTTGAATTGAAATTTACAGCTCTGTACAGATAATGACCCTTTTCCTCCCTGATGGCCTTCTGCTTTTAGGAAGAAAAGCTAACCTTGCTTCTCTGCCTTGTAACCCCGCCTGCCCGTTTGCTCGGGAATTTGCCCGCTTAGTGTACCTATATAAACTTATGAAAATCAGAAAACAGGGCTCAGAATTTGGAGAGTGAACTCTCCTCCAGGCCCGTGCGTAACAAAACTTTGCTCATCCGTGCTCCCAAGAGTGCCGTGTGGGTTACTTCCGTCCTCCCTGTGGCACCTCCATGGCCCTGGAAACGCCAGCCCATACCACTCCCTGCCCACTCTCCTTGCAGGCTCCCACCGCCAGGCTTTTGCCCAGAGTTAGGGGCCCTGCCAGCTGGCCTCTGCCCGCCCCTGCCCTCCCACTCCTCTCCCCCCAGCACAGAGCTGCTTGTGGATCCTGGACTCGAAGGCACATCCCAGCCGAAAGGGAGCCCAGTCCCATGGGGAAATCACAAGGATCCTCTGCAGCTGAGAGCAAGCATCTACCCTGGGAATCCTCCCCAGCAGAGGGGATTTGCAGCCCTCCTTCATCTCCCACCCCCACCTCCACGTGTTCATCATGGTCGCCTCACAGCTCACTTGCACCCATCTGTCTCCCTCTAGGTGGAGGGTCCCTGGGGCTGACTCATTGCTGAAACCTGGGGCCTACAGACAGGTATACAGACACCAATTCGAACAGAACGGCTTGTGGTGAGGGTCATTCATCCAGGAATATCTGGGTTGGTGAGGCGCCCACGAGGTGGCGGCCAGTGCAGCTCCTTGGGGGGAAAGCAGCGGGCGCGTGGCTCGTGGACAGGCCTCGGCCTTGGTTCTCCAGGCAAGGGAGAAATTCAGAACACCTCTCCCTACCCCCAGCATCTGCTTCAACTTGGAACTAGACAGAATTCTAAGTCTGAGCCCAGATTATGGTGCCGGCAGCAAACGCGGCAGAGGAGAGAGGTGGGCCTTGGAGGCCCTGGGGGCCGGTTCCAGTCCCTCTCTGAGCCGCGTGTCCTTGGCTGCAGCCGGGCTGCGAGCACGAGGTGAGCTGCCCAGGGCGTGCCCGGCTCGGCAGATTCCCGTCGCCAGTGGGCAAACCCCTGGCTTATTACGAACACAACAACAAGGGTGAAGTCCCGCTTGGCTAGAGAGAGGAGAGGAGCCTGAGTCTGGAGCTAATTCATCCGGTGTGGCCAGGGTTTTGTTATGAAGTTCAAGGAAAGTTTGCCCCCTCCCAAATCCCAGGCTACCTGCAGTATATTTCTGTTCTGTTTTTCCACTGAGCAAGCTTCTGGAAAGAAGCAGATCTAGGACACTGGTGCAGGATGAACGCTGTCGCCCAGGGGCAGCACGTCATAGTTCCCTGGTCTGGGCTGGGGTCGCCTCTCTGAGAGGAGTGACTGCCTGAGGACCTTTTGCTTGCACGAGGAGGTGAGCACTAACGCCATTCCTGGGGCTTATCAATCCTTTTGCCTTATTCCTGGACATTCAAAAGATTTTGCCGAGGAGGAAGGCTTTCCCCATGCAGGTTAGAAACTCGGCCTTGCCGAAGGTCCTCGCAGCGGACCGCTGCCTCAGACTCCTGTTCAGACGCCCTGAGCCGCACACGAAGGGGTTACAGCCGGGCCCAGGCTCGTGCAAGCCCCGAGACTTGGGGGGCAGCCACCATAACAAAATGTCAGGGTCCCCCAATCAGCAGGCAGAGCTCAGCTCACGTATGGAAAGCTGGGAAAGGGCTTTATTTCGAGTCCACATTCCGCGTGGCCAGGCGTGCCATCGCGGCAGGAAGCGGGCGCTCAGCCACCTGCGCTTTGAGGCCAGGCCGCAGCCGGGCCTGGGTCTGGGGCCGGAGAGTCCGGCTTTGGGGTCCCGGGGGGCAAAGGCCCAGAGGCCCCGGCTGGCCGGAGCGGTACTCACGCCGTGTGCGCCGGGAAGCCCAGCGCCAGCAGGGCCTCCAGGGCCGAGGACGCGCTGCGGCCCTTGAGCTTGGCGGAGACCTTGGCGTAGAGCTGCGTCTCCCCCGCTGCCATCTCTTCCTGCCGCCGTTCAAGAGCTTTGCCTTGCAGACTGAAGCAAGCAGATAAAGCCGGGGAGGTGGGGAGAACGAGGCTGCGAAGAAAAACCTCAAGCCTCTTTTGATGTTTCTGACAAAAGCTAATATCCTGTTTGCACGAGCTATGGGTTGTCAGAGCTCTGGAGGATGCTGTGGGGCTCAGTTCCAGACAGTCCAGCCGAGCCGCTGCTCGGGGTCGGCGTGTATGCTGACTTGGGGGGCGTTTGGGGAGAGTCTGTGGGAGACCCGTGGGGGGAGGGCAGGAGGGCAGGGGGCTCCAGTGAGTCTGACTGGGTCTTCGTCTCCTTATCTGTAAAAAGGACGCTGCCCTACGCTTCCTCTATTGTCCCTGCTGGCTTTAAGACTTTTGCCTTCTTTTAGTCGTTCTTTTTTGATTTTGGAAACTTTAAAATTAAAGTGTAATATGGGTTCAGAAAAGCTGGCACATCCTACTTGAACAGCTCAATGAATTTTCATTTCACAACTAACCATCCCCAGGACAAGCAATAAAAGTCTCCCCCGGGGACAGTGGCCATGTCTGGAGACATCTTTAAATGTCACGTTGGGGGTGGGGAGTGCTCCTGGCATCCAGTAGGTAGAGGCCAGGGACTCTGCTGAACATCCTGCAGGGCCCAGGACAGTCCCCAGCAAAGAATGGTCTGGTCCCCAAGGTCAAAGTGCCGAGCTTGGGGGCCTGCTCCGGAACGTCACCAGGACCTCGGAAGCACCCTGCTCCCCGCTTCCTAGCCTCCTGGTTATCTCCTGTCTCCCCTGCAAAGACCACCACTGCGGCTCCTTGTACATTAATGTTGCCTCTTTTTAAACCTTTTATCGATAGAACCATATAGCTAGTATGTACTCTTTCATGTCTGATCTCTTTGGCCCAAAAGTATGTTTGCAGAATTCACCCACACTGTCGAAGCCACAGTTAGCTCACTGTCATTGCTGGTGTGTTCCATTGGATGAGTTGACCATCACTTATTTGTCCATTTCTCTGGTGGTGTCCACCTGGGTGCTTTCTAGTCAGTTTGCTTCTAGGATTGCCAAGGCCATGAGCATTCTTTTGGGTGTCTTTTAGCGCCCTGGACCTGCATTCTCCATCTGGGAGCACAATTGCTGGGCTGTAGGGCACACGCATGCTTTAGTAGAAACTGCCAAGGAGATTTGCAAAGCAGTTGTGCTGGTTTGCCCACTTGCCGGCACTGGGCAAGAGTTCCAGTCGTTCCACATTCTTGTCCACACTGGGTGGTGGTCAGCCTTTTTAATTTGGCCACTCTGCTGGGTGTATGGTGGCATCTCTCTGTGATTTTGATTTGCGTTCCTCTGATATTGAGCTCCATTTCACACATTTATTGGCCGCTTGAATATCCTCTTGGGGCAGGTGCCTGCTCCAGTCTTCTTCCTTTTTTTCCATTGGGTTGTTTGCTTCTCCTTGTCAATTTTTGGGAACTCTGGAGTTGAGTCTTTTATTGCATGCTTTTATTGGTGATCTCTTTTTCCAGGCTGCGGTTTGCCTTTTTATTCTCTTAATAATGTCTTTGGATGAAACAAAAGTTCTTGACTTGAATGAAATTTAAGTTAGCAGTCTTTTCTTTTATAGTAGAGCTTTCTGTATCCTGTTCAAGAAACTACTGTTGCTTCAGTGTTGGTGAAGGTAGGCTTCTCTGCTTCCTTCTACGAACTTTATTACATTTACCATTCATATTCAGCTCTACGATCCCTTTGAATGAATTCTGGATGTGGTGTCAGGTGGGTGTAGAGTTTCATTTATTTTCCTGTACTTTAACCATTGGCAGGACCTTTGGTCTTTTAGGACTTTGCTGTCTATGCAGCAGTCTGTCTCTGGATGCTAACGTGTGCCCATATTTGATTTGTCCATTTTTGTGTCCACAATACACTGCCTAACTTACTTTACTGTCAAACCTTCAAGGTTGGTCTCTTCTAGGTTCTTTACTTTTTTATGTAAACCTGAAAATCAGGTTGCTATAGTGTGGTATTGGAGAGCGCAAAAAAAAAACCCATATATATATGATCAACTGATTTTCAACAAGGGGGCCAATGTAATTCAGTGGGTGAAAGTATCTTTCAACAAACGGTGCTGGGAAAATTGCATATTGATGTGGAAAAAAGTGAACCTCAACCCTTACCTTGCATCATATGTAAAATAAGCTCAAAATGTATGATAGACCTAAAAGTACAAGCTAAAACTATAAAACATCTAAAAGAAAATCTAGGAGAAAAATCTTTGCTTTGTTGGAGCTTGAGAAGCTTTCCTATGACATAAAAAGCTTGAACTGCAAAAGAAAATATTGTTAAACTGAACTTCATCAAAATTTAAAACTTTTGCTCTTTAAAAGACACAACAAGGAAAATAAAAAGGCATGCCACAGACTGGGAGAAAATAGTACCCATCTGTTTACCTGACAAAGGACTTGTATCCAGAATATAAGAAGAAAAACAGCCCAGTTTCAAAACGGGCAAAAGACCTGCAAGGACAATTGACAAAGAAACATACGTGAGTGGCCAAGGAGGGAACAAAACGATGCTCCACATCATTAGTCATCACGGAAATGTAAATTAAAACCCCAGTGTGATACCACAAAGCACTCACTAGAAGAGCTAAAATGGAAAAGACTAATAGTACCAGGTTTTGACAAGGCTGTGGAGTAATTTGGACTCTCATACATTGTTGGTGGGAGCAAAATTGTCCAACCCCTTTGGAAAACATGGAGCAGTTTCTTATAAAGTTAAATAACATTTACCATTTTACCTAGCAGGTGCATTCAGCTACTTAACATAGAGACATGAAAATGTGGGTGCTCGTGAGGGACTGATTCATAACAGTCCCAAACTGGAAACATACGAATGTCCATCAACTGGTGAATTCTGGTAATTTCAATCAGGGGAACAATACTTAGAAGGGAATGCTGCTGAATCATGCACAACATGCGAAAGTTTATTTAAATGAAATATATATATAAACTAACCTCTAGTGGCTGAAACCAGCCAGTGCTCGTCCAAAGCTAGGCTACGAGGGAGCTTTGGGGTGGTGGAAATGGTCTCTCTTCTGGTTTGGTGGTGATTAGGTAGCTGTATATATTTTTTCAAGCCTGACTGAATCGAATACTTAGAATGGGTGCATTCTATTGTATATAAATTTAACCTCACTAAAATAGATTAAAAGAGAGAAATGGAAGGGGCGCTAAGGACAAGAAGTAGGTCAATTTCTACCCACCAAAGCCTGCTAGGAATTTGTTTGGGATTATGTTGAATATATAGATCAATTTGAGGAGAATTGTCATTTTAACTCTATTAAGCCTTCCACTCCATGAATGTATCTATTTGTTTTGAACTTTAAATTTTTCTCTTAGTAATGTTTTATAGTTTTCAGTGTCTTGTACTTGTCATTAAATTTATTCCTAAGTGTGTGTTTTGATGCTATTGTAAATGATATTTTCAAATATTTTCATTTCCAATTGGTTATTGCCCATGTATAGAAATATAACTGATGTTTAAATATATCGACCTCACATCCAATGATCTTGCTAAATTAACTTACTTCTAATATTTTATAGATGGTTTTGGATTTTTTAGGCACACAGTTATGTCATCTTCAAATAATGACAGTTTTCCCTCTTCCCTTCTAATCTTTACATAAACTTTGTTTCCTCTTCTTGGCATACGTGTTCTAAGATCTCCAGTACCATGTTGAGTAGAAGTGACTTTTGGGGGTAGAGAGCCTTTACCAGGTTAAATAAGTCACTTTTTACACCTAGGTTGCTGAGGTGTTTTTAAACTTCACTAATGGAGATAGATTATATCAAATGCTTTATCTGCATTTATTGAGGTGACCATATTACTTTTCTTTATTCAGTGAGTGAGGTAAATCATACCAATTTCTGAATGCTAAATCAGCGTTGTTTTCCTTGGATAAATCACCTTGGCTATAAAGTACTGTCCTTTTTACATATCGCTGGATTCAGCTTGTTAATGCTTGGTTTAGAAATTTGCACCAGTGTTTGTGAGGTCGCTTGGTCTGCTGCTCTCCTTTCTTGTATGTCCTTGTCAGGCTTTGGTATCATCAGAGTGAACAACTGGCCCAGATTTCCTTGGGAATCTCCCAGGGTCAGCACTAAAGCTCCCTATCCCGGGAGCCCCTCATGCAGTCAGACCAGGGTGGCTGTGCCCTGTGAGGGCCTCGCAAAATGAGTCGGGAACTGCGTCCTCTTTCCCAGTTCCTGAGTTTTTGTAAGATTGGTATAATTTCTTCCTTAAATGGTTGGAAAGACTCTTTGTGAAGTCATCTGGGCCTAGAATTTCCTTTGCTGAGGTTTTAATTATGGATTTAATTTCTCTAATAGATATTGGAGATTTCTTCTGGTATATGTTTTTAAAGTGACTTTTCATTTGTGGTGGGGTATGTAGAGGATGTTATGCATGTTTGTTTTGTAAGTTCACAACTTCTATTATATACTTATTGTTTATGTGTGTTCCTGTATGAATGACATACTTCAATAAATTGTTTTTAAAATGAAAATTTTATTTTTTCAATGAACTTATCCATTTTATCTAATTTGTCAAAATTCCTGGCAAAGAGTTGTCAGGTCTCCTTTTTTATTTTTTCAATTCTGTTTCATAATTTTCTGGTTAGAGGTCTTACAGTATTTATTAGATTATTTTTAGGCATTTGATAATTTTTGATACCATTGTAAATTATATCTTTTGAAAATTTCATGTTCAAACTCTTTGTTGCTGATAAATAAAAATAACATTGAGTTAATATTTTATATTGATCTTACATCCAAGAGTCTTGCTTGACTTATTAATTATAATTTTTCTTTAGCATTTTTAAGATGCTTTATGTACTAAGATAATTTTGTGTGGGAATGATGAGAGTTTTATTTCCCCTTATCAGTCCTTGCGACTTTCCTTCCTTCAGCGGTCTTTCTCTTTCTTGTCCCCTCTCCTCGCCTCCCCTCCCTTCCCCACCCCTCCTCTCCTCTCTTTCACTTTCTTTTCTGCCTGTTACACTGGCTAAGACCTCAAATACATGTGGAATAGATGTGGTAACAGGGAGCTTCCTTGTATTGTTCGCCATCTCAGGGGAAAAGGTTTCAACATTCCACCTTTAAATAGATGTTTGCCCTAAGTTTATTATGTTTTTTATAATATTCTTTTTGTTTGAGGGATTCAAACAATAAAATAATTTCTTAATTACAAGATTTATATTGAATTTGAAAGTCAGAAAATAGACAAAGCCTGTTAACCAGAGGGGAAAAAGAAAAGATTTTGGTTCTGAAATACAGCCTCTACTAGAATATGCTTTTCTCTTGTAGGTAATACACTCTTTTTCAGCAGTCGTGTTTATGTTTACAACATTTTACAAAATAAAAAATTCCTACTCATCTTGGAGGGGAAAATGTCCTATTTGTGTAAGCTGACAATTGTCCTGTCTAGCTTGATCCCTTTTTCGTAACTTGAAAAGTTATCTTCCAAGCCCAATGGAGAAAAGCCTTCCTGACAAATTCTCGTGCATCCCCCTTCACTTACTAACAGTGGCCTCCTGGAGGCTCGGAGCGTGCTGCAACCCAAGCTGTATGCAAACGGATACCCGAGCTTCTCAAAGCCCCTTGGAAAGCTCTCAGAGTGGGCTGCTGGTCTGCAGACGCCTCCCCAAGACTGCTCGGGGCCCTGGCTTAACGAGCGTCAGATGCCAGCTCTAAACACCTTTCTCTCTTCCCTTAAAATTTATTTTGAGTTGGGTGGAATCGCTTTGTAGGTCAGCTTCCCGTGACGCCACGCTCTAGCTCTGGAAGTCCAGCCACCCTCTGTGTCCTCTCCTGACTGCCCCTGGCAAACTGGAGGGACCTTTGACCAATAGTTAAAAGGAGTGTTGCCGTGACCTCATGGTTTCTTTTGGTTACCTGCACGTCTCTTCAGTTATCATGAACCCATACCTCATCCTGCGCTGGGCGCCGCTGGGGCTCGTGACTGAGACGAACCCTTAGACGTGTCCATCACCAGGTATTCCACCTGGAGACACATGGAAAAGCACAGAAGCAGGCTCTCAATTTCCCCTTGCCGTCTTTGAGTGCAAATGTTCAGCAACTGGAGAGAGCAGTCAGGAAAGACGGCAGGGGTGAGCTTGAAGGCGACCTGGCTTTCCTAAGTGGCGCTAACTGTGAGGATGCTGCCAGGTGTGTGGGCAGGTACTGGGAGGTGGGAAAGTACGACGGAGTTGAACGCCTCTTCCCTGGACAGGCCTCTCTGGCTGCTCCCGTCAGCAAATCCCGACAATTTTCCCTTCACACTCAGTCCCCAATCCAGCCAGTTCCCCACCTGACCACCTGCACCCGGTCCAAGACCCAACCCCACGGCCCAGGTTTTGCAGCAGCCTCCCGCCGACTCTGGGTGTCCTCCCTTGCCCCCCCACTCCACACCCCGTGTGGCCCACACTCTTTTCCTTCTCAGGCCCTCCACAGCTTCCCATCCCACCGAAACCATCCCACATTCTCATGGTGGCCCCCACACCTTCCACCCGCCCCAGCGGCCTCTCCTACCTGGTCTCCACCCCTCTCCCTTTCACAGCTTTCCAGCCACCTGGGCCTTCTCGGGTTCCTCGGACGCCCCAGCTTACCTCTCTCCTCTGGGTCTTTAGGGACTCTCTGCTCAGAGCAACCTCCCCCTTTCCCGCATAAGCCTCCCCGACCCCATCATCGAGGTCCTCGCCAACGTGTGCCGTTCTCCTAGGGCTGCCCTTCACCCCGTCCCCTGTCACCCTCTACGGCTCACCTGTGTGATTCCTCATTGCACTGTCACCATCTGAGGTCCCGTATGCGAGCCTGGAGCTTTGCTGCATCCAGATGCCCAGCACGTGGCCAAACTCCATGAATATCTGCTGAGGACGTGCATGCACGCTTCACCACCAGGTTCTTCTCCATGCGTGCCCCGGCCTTCCTAAGACACAGCACCAGGGATTAGTTCTCTCCTGAAAACACATCCTCCATGGAATTGTTTGTGGAGGCTCCTGCAGGATGGACTGCGGAGTCTTTTAGAGTGTCCCGGCCACAATGACCACTCGGGTTCCCTGTCCGAGCAGGGCGGCAGCAGGTCTCCACATGGGGGCTCAGCCTGGAGAAGGGACAGAACCTCCCACCTGCCCCTCTTGCAGCTGCTTGGCCAGGCCTATCGTGTTTTTTAAAATAAAAGGAGGACCTGTGTCCCAACGATTCTCTTACGGGGAGTTTCTGGAAAGGTTTGCTTATCTTGCTTACTAATTAAAGGGAAGCCACCTTTTTCCCTCCCTGTACTGGGCAGCCATACCACCAGCTGCTACCTGATAGCTCCCACCGGCTTGGGTTACACATATTCCCGCAATGAAGCCATTAGCTTCAACGATTGAGCCGACAAGGCTGAGTGACTTGGTGAAATATTTCCCTGTTGGACTAACTTGTTGGCGGCCTGCTTACCATCGCTCTTATTTTTATGATGAAAAAGGAAATTATTTCTGCTTTTAATGATGGCAGCTCCAGAAATGGTGAGTACGGTGGGTGTGGGGAGAGAACGTAGTTTTTAATGCCGCCTCCTCGACCTCTCTTGACGTCAAGCTACCACCAGTGGCCTTGAGGGGGGGACTGTTCCGCTCAGGCTTGATGTTTCAGAAAGTTTTTTTTTTTACCATTTATTCTGAATCTTTATAAAGTTAAACTACATCATTTGCCACATGCTGAGCAGCAGCAAGTAGCCACAAGAACCATCGCCATAAAGGGCTGAATGAGGATTTATTGCCTAAGACATTCCTCAAAGCTCTCACGGGGAAATGAAGCAAACATTTTCAGCACCTGGCTCTTGCTTAGATTTTACTATGACCTTGTTAGGCGGCATAAGGGCAGAGTTGTTTTTAAATGGCTTAATGTTTCCTTTTTGACGTTCAAACGATTCAACCAGTGTGACCAGAGAGGAAATGAAAACGGATGACCCAAGTATCTCTTTTATCTAACCAGGAGCCTGTGGGTTTTAGTGCTTAGTTCCTAGAGAACCCAGGCGTCCTCCGGTACCCGGGAGGGTGGACTGGAATTTAGCGGGGAGAATGCTGCCTCCGCCCCTCTCCGAGTCGCAGGGAATACCTGTGAAAGGCCCCTGGCCTCTTGGGCGGCCATTAGGTGGAATTCTTTCGCGGGGAACAGAGCCTCACTGTTGCGGTGGCGTGAGGCGCCGGTCCCCGGCTGCGTCTCGCTTCCCTACGTAAGGAGGGGTCCGGAGACGTCCATGCTGAATGAGGTCAGCCCGGAGCGAGCCAGAAGGGCTGTGTCTGCGGGGCCGAGCGTACCTCTTCCCTGGTGCTATGCGCATTCTTGGGGAGCGGACATTGTGTGAGTATACAAGCTTCTCGTGCTTATGGCAGGCGTACCACACACGCATGCAAAACATCAGGTGTATGTGGGACAGACGGTGAACAATCACAAAAGAGATGGAAGGCGCTTTGAAAATAACTTCTCTTCTTAAAAATAATCATGCAGCTTCTAAACGGTGCAATGGCATATCTCTAAAGACGTGCTATCAAACTGATTGGAAGGCTGGTTGAACAAACAATGGAAAAGTCATTATTTTCATGGAATGACGTTCATAGCAGTACCTCGCTAACTCAGAAAGCTCTGTCATCTGCCGTAGTTCAGAAAAACCGCGTCCTCACTAGACAAACAAACATTTGATCAATTGGTACTGAATGTGCTTTATGCGGGTGGTCAAATTTCAAAGGTTTAAGATACGGTAAGGATGCATTTGATGGTAACACTATCATAGGGAAGAAAACGGTCTTTGCTCTTCTGTGGCTCAGGAGGTGGATGTGGAGGTGGAGCCGAATCTCAGAGGTCCTGAGGTAGTCACGATGGGGGAAAACGAGCCACCTGCAGCCGAAGCCCCCTTCTCCTTCCGATCGCTGTTTGGACTTGACGATTTGAAAATCAGCCCCGTTGCGCCAGGTAGGTGGGAGCAGGTGGTGCCCTCTGATTTCTCACAGCCCCCCAGGTGTTCCCAGACCCGCAAGCAGGACTCGGGCATTTCCTGAGATTTACAGAATCCCAGAGAGGAGGGGTGTTCGAGAGGGATTGTTTCATTCGGGTGGTAAGCACTGCCAGGTCCCTGGAGACTGGCGTTTTTCCACTCTGCTTGGAGGTCTTCAGGAATTGAGCCTTCACAATTGCCCCCAGTAGCCAGAAATTGTCCCTTCCAGAAACTTAAAATAGGCTGGATGTCACCAGAGGTATTAGATGCCTGGGTTAAAATCCAGCAGGAAGCGGGTCTTGAAAGTCAGCCGCCATGGCGCCCTGAAGCCTGCCCAGCTGGGCTCTCTTTGGCAAGAGCCTACCAGCCAGCCAGGAATACTGGTCCCTGGGCTGGAGACGGGGCCGTCACGGGGGCTGTGGTGAGGGGGGTGCTACCCTAATTTAATGGCTTTTAAGCCATCTGGGCAATTGACGTGGGAGAGTGGAGAGCGTGGGCAGGAGGAAGCCGGCATTTTAGGAAGTGAAGAAGAAACATGTTTAAAATACAGCTAAAATATTAGCGTAAGTATAAATGAAAGAAAAAAATACCCTGCAATCACTTGACCTTCAAAATTTCCCTGGTTTTTATTTGTCTGAATTTTCTTGCTGTCCTTGCGCGTAGCGCAGCTCGAGAGAGGCATTTACCCACAGGCTATGTGGTTTTCATAACTATCTTTTTTCACAACATTCCCTCAGGTACTTACATCATTTACATAGCCATTTGACCATCGTGCGACATACAATTGTTTCTAATAATTTATAATGTAAATAACATGAATGTGAACAGTTCTAGGCATATTCTTTTTTTTAATAAAATTTAATTGAAGTATATCATAGATACCTGTACATACATAAACAAAGTGTGTAGTAAAAGTTGTGAACTTACAAAACAAACACGCATGTCATCATACAGGGCTCCCATACATCACCCCACCATCAACAGCTTGCATTGTTGTGAAACTTTTGTTACAAACCATGAAAAAGCATTGTCAAAGTATTACCACTAACTGTAGCCCATATCTCATATTTGGTATATTTTCCCCCCAACCCACCTGGTTAACACCCTGTATTAGTATTACACATCTGTTATCATTCATGAGACAATGTTCTCCTGTTTGTCCTGTTAACCACTGTCCATCTTCCACCCCTGGATTCCCTGTGGCATACAGCCCCGTGCTTTGTAATATCCATTCACAGTGTGGATTTACTAATCAGTGGCTCTCGTTTTCATCACAGAGCTGCGCTGTCACCACCTCAGTCACTTTTAGAACATCTGCATTACTCCAAAAGGGAAAGCCCATACCCCCTTGTCGCCCCCTATTGTTGTCCCTTAGAATTCATATAATATCTTCTTGCCTATGCTGCAAAATATTACAATATTGCTATTAGCTATTGTCTGTAATTTACATTAGTTGTAATTTTCCCGTGTTTCACTATATTCTTAGCACTTTGTAAAAGAACATTCTCACATTTATAGTATTAACTACAATCTTCATCCACCACTGAGATCACTGTTATACATTCCCTAGATTATTCTCTAGCTTCCTTTCAATTGACATTTATGTCCACAGACTACCCCTTTCAGCCACAATCTCATTTATAAATCAGTAGCATTAGTTATACTCATGCTCAATTCTATTCATTTCCACACTTTATTAAATAAACCTTATTAAAAATTCTACATCCATTAAGCATCAGCTCCCATTCCCACACCACATTCCATCTCCTAGTAACCTAGAGTTTCCCTCTGTGAGTTTACTCATCATATTTAGTTTATTAGTGAGACCATACAGTATTTGTCCTTTTGTGTCTGACTTATTTCACTCAACATAATGTCCTCAGGATTCATCCATGTTGTCATATGCATCCTGATTTCATGTCTTCTTACAGCTGAATAGTATTCCATCCTATACAAATTTTTATTTTCTAATTATTTCTTTACAATTGAATTCTAGAAGTAGAAAATAATGCAGCAATGTATTGTTCATGATAGACATTAAGAAAATACAGTTGATTGAAAAGCTTTTAAAAATGACCTGCAGTTGCACCATTACTTAGAGATAATCCTAGTAATACTTTATTATTGGATTTCTTGCCTTCCTTCCTATCTCTCTCTATTTCCTTTTTGGCAAGAGAGAGAGAGAGACCATTTATACTATTTTGAAAATCTGTTTCTTTTTCACTTAACCTATCATGTTCATCTTTCCATGGCATTGAATATTCTTCAGAAGTTGGCAAACTGTGGTCCACGGGCCAAAACTGGCTTGCCACCTGCTTTTGTAAAGTCTTATTGGAACAGAGCCCGTGGCTGCTATCACACCATAATGGCAGAGTTGAGCAGCCACAGCAGAGACCATGTGGCCCACAGAACTGAAAATATTTACTCTCTGATCCTTTGTGGAAAGATTGCTGATTCCTTTTCTACACCATGTTAAGTACCTCTGTACCTATCCACTGTATGGATAGGCCATTCATTCACTCACCAGTTCTTTTCTTGGGCAGTTCTTTCCAGTGCACCGATAGGTTGCATTCTGTGTCCCTGTAGGTTGACATTTGTTTACATCTATGATGACATTTAGTACAAAGTCCTGCAAATGGAATTACTAGATAAAAAATTACTTCCAGTTTTGTTTTTTGATACATATTTATAATTTGGCTTTCAGAAAGTTATACAACCTATACCCTTACCAACTATAAATGGGGGTCCATTTCCTTTCATTTTGGACAGCAGTAGGTATAATCATTATGAAGAGTCATTGTAAAATTGATTTGTAGTTGTTATGTCTAATTTGCACTTTTTTCAGTTCCAGAGAGGTTGAAGGTTTTTTCTACTTATTGTGTTTATTTATCATTTGCACTTCTTTGGAGAGGAGAATGCATTTTGCTTTTTATTCCAGACATGCCCTCAGCAGAACAGAGGAGGAAGCTGGTATCGCCCCAGAGTCTCCTGGCAGAGTAGTGAGAAAGACGCAAATGTGCACTGATGTAACACTAACTCACAATCTTTCATTCTACAATCTGGGCTCATTTCCTAAAACTCTAAATACAATCACTGGAATGATGAGAGGTCATTCTTGGGATTCCTGATGATTTTCAAGTGTAAAATGGAGGTGGGCATCTCAGTAGAGGAGAATGGTTAATTTGGTGTGGACTTCTGGGGAGGGGCTGGCGAGGGCGGAGGAGAGAAGGCTGCTTTGCTAGCTCAACACCACGAATGTGTTGTCCTGAAAGGAATCCGTCTTTGACCCTGCCTTAAAGCCACCTTTGTCCTTGTGATGTCATCCATCCATCCATTCATTCATTCAGCAGCTATTTATGGAGATGACTGAGTCCTTGGCACTGTCCCAAGTCTGAGAATGCAGCTATGAACAGCCCACTTGGCATGTCCTGTCGTGTCACGTCGTTTGCCGTGTTCATGAAGCGCATTGCCTGTGCTTCCGTATCTCCCTTCTCTTCTTCTCTTGCCCCTCTTGCCTTTTCCTTCTGCTTACTCTTTTCTCCCTTTCCTCCCATTCTGCCTCATTTTACCACTTTTGTTTTCAAATTCCCTTTTTTTTAGGCGTCCCTGAATGATATCAACTGTTACAGTATATCATTCTCCTTATTGCCAGTTGTGGGTCCTAAAAACAGACAACGAAAGACCTTTTTGGGTCTTCTGTGTTTGACCTGTCAACTCATTATCTCCAAGCCTGGAAGAAAAAGTCCTGAGTAATTGCGTGACTTGGAAGGCTTTTCTCCCTTTTCTGGATCCCAAGCTTCCTAATCTTTAATGACGGCAACTATAACATTGATGTATCACCAGGACTCATGAGATAATTTTTGTGAAATGCCCTGTGATGGCTGAGAATAAAGGGTGTCAGTGGAAATTCTTCTGGCTGCCCAGAGGTGTTTATACTTTTGCGTATCTTAACACTCTTTACATCTTCTTTTCCACCAAGTTCTCCTGCTTCTTTGGGCAAGAACTGTGAAGGGGCTGAGATTTTTACCCTACTTGCTTGGATGCTGGCAGAAGACACGAGACTCCTGGGTCAGAGACAATAGGCTTAACTGCTCACAGCCCAGCAGGCAGCATGAGCTTTTACCTTCACCTTAGTTCTTTTTGCCCCTCAAGTACCACGGAGGTGATGCAAAGTGGCCTTGGTGTACATTGCACACGCAGTGGGCTTGCAGCGCAGCGGAAGAACCCAGAGCAAAGGAAATGCTGATCTTTTATGATGGGCTACAGCCAGCCTGTGTAATGTTTGCCCTGGAGGGCGGCACTGTGCTGGTTAAAGTGGACAGTGCACAAGCTGCCCCCTGCTCTGGAGGGAGCCATCATGGATATCCTCTAAGGCTGTTTGCTTTACTTGCGTCCTTGAAGAGATGGGCTGGAAGAAAGGCAAGGCAAGGGGGCAGAGAACTATGGAGAACTGTCTCCCAGCAGTTCTTTCTTGTGACCCCGCTCAGAGATCCCAGCTCCCGCTCTGCCTGAAAGTACCCCGTCCAGGGTTTACCTGTCACCCTTGGGAGCTGGGGCTCTTCTTGCCACCCCCTAAGCCAGGAGGGACAGACCTGGGTCAGAGTGGAAGAGGGTGGGGCTGAGCTTCCCTGGGAGAGAGGGTGCCCCTCAGCAGGCTGCCCTTTCTCTAGCTAAGGCACCGTTCTCTGGGGGCCGGCCTCAGTGTAGAGGGAGGGCCAGTGTGTAGCTGCATCCTAAGTTTCCTTTATCGGAGGCGGTGCTCCGTGGCTGTCTGCTCTCCCCTCTCTCTTTGGTTCTCAGATGCGGACGCAGTTGCTGCGCAGATCTTGTCGCTGCTGCCGTTGAAGTTCTTCCCCGTCATCATCGTTGGGATAATTGCCCTGATTTTAGCACTGGCCATTGGCCTGGGCTGTGAGTAGACTTCTCTACTTAGTAGGCTCTCATACTTACTCGGAGCTTTTCAGCGCTCATGAGCTTTCCCCTCACCGCAGCATTTTGCCACCACTCAGCCTTAATTCCTGGAGGCCAGCGTCCTTTCGGCTGTGCTGACCTCGAGTGTCATTTGCCGGCGTGAATGTAAAACCGGTTTGGGGCCCGGTGGGGGGCTCTTGGCCACGCTCAGGCCTTCGTCACCAAGGAACCTGCCCGGTTAGAAACGTCCAAAGGCAGCTGATGAAATAGAATCCCGCGGGTGGGAAGGGGGGTGTGGTCCCCCGTGCAGGGGACAAAGAGGCCCATTCATGCAATGCTAAACACGCCAGCTATTTTTAAAATAAGGTGCATGCAGCTTGAGGGAAAGTGGGTCATTTGGAGAATCTCTAATAGACAACGATTTCTCATTTTCTCTTTTGAATCACTGGATCACAGGGCAGTTTACTTTGCCACTTGCTCGGCGACACGGTGCACAGTTCATTCTTGAGTTCTCGCCAGAGTAAGGAAACAGTAGGCGGGTTGGGCGGCCCGGCAGCCTCTGCCAGGGCGCCGTGCTCAGCTGGTCAGCCCACACTCCTGCAGGTTCGCTCTTGACCTTGAGCCCTCTGGAGTCTAAATTCAACTAGGGCAGTGGCTTCCAGGCCAGTCACTCAGTGAGACAAAATGGGGCCCAGCGGCCACCACCCCAGGAGTTCAGAACAGAAACTGGGTTGAGAGGAGTGCAATTTCAATACGCCCTCCATTATTCATGGGCCAGCCTGGGCCGCACGGCAGGTGGGGGACGGCTTTCCCCGACACAGACACAGTTGTTGAGCCACACACTGAAAGAGCCATTCAAACTCCCATCTTCTCCCCTCTGCCCCTCAGTCCACTTCGACTGCTCTGGAAAGTACAAGTGCCGATCATCCTTCAAGTGCATTGAACTGGCAGCTCGATGTGATGGGGTCTCCGACTGCAAAGAAGGGGAGGATGAGTTCCGATGTGGTAATGTCGGGTCTTGGCCCAGCAGAAGTAGGCACGCCAGCTGCACTCCACCCCCGGCCCCTCTTATCTGAGAAATGGCTATTAGCATGGTCAGGAGGGTCCTCGGCTGGGATTCAATAGGCATTTGCTCTGGGAGCCCCTGGGCTGGCCCATCGGGAAGGGCAGCTACATGGAGCAAAAGTCCAGCTGGGGATCTACACCAGCTCAAGAGGAGGCCTCAGGAGGTCCCGGGGGTCTGCAAAGGGGAGCCCACTGTGGGCGGGGAGCAGGTCAGATTTGCCGTGGTGGAGGGTGTGAGCTGGCCCTTGGGGGGATGCTGGCGCAGCAATAATTCATGAAATGAACGTAGCTCAAGGGGCAGCCCCGTGTGAATGTGTGAAGCCAGAGGGTGATGGATCTCGGCCCAGGACCTCAGGGCTCCTCCGGCCACTCATGGCTTTTTCTTCCTGTCTGCTGGCCAGTGCGGGTGAGCGGGCGGAAGGCCGTGCTGCAGGTGTTTACGGATGCTTCTTGGAGGACCATGTGCTCGGATGACTGGAAAGCTCACTACGCAAACGTTGCCTGCACCCAGCTAGGCTTTCCCAGGTAACTGAAGGAGCATTTCCAGGCCCCGTGTGAAATCAGCAAGAGGCGTAACTGAAGCGAGGCAGCTACCGTTCAGTTGGGCCCTTAGCAGGGGCTTGAACCCGTTATCATGCTCGATCTGCAACTACCCTGAGATCGGTTATCACCTTCATTTTACAGGTGGGGAAACCAAGGTCCAGACAGGTGACGCCACTTGCTCCAGGTGTGCAGGAGGCGGAATGTTTGGGGGTGCTCAGGAAGGCAGGACTCCATGCAAACGTTCAACAAAGGGCTCTGGAGCTGAGAAATAACCACCAGCGGCTCACTCTGCAGCTTAGTAGCTTCCGGGGCAGCACCCCAGTTGGTTCTTGGAGGCCATATCCTTCTCCATGCACATTTCCCAGCGAACCCCAAAGAACCGATATTTAAAACAGCAATGTAATGAAAACAGTCATTCAAAACAGTTGTTTAGCAACATGTAGAAGAAATGACGGCTGCAAGGGATTTTTCGCTGTTCAGTGTTTGGTGTTGTCTACGTGGCTTCGGCATTGGGGAAACTCCTTCTTGCCCCGTGCAGGCCTCCTCCTTGGCCCGACCCCCTCCTTTGGACTCCGTATAATGACCATACTAACCCGGGTGCCCACAGCTGCACCTTCCTCCCCGCTGCTCTGGGTTCTCGGAGCTGAAAGCAGGCAGGCTCCGTGAGATCCCGCGCTCATCTCAGGAGCTAAGCCAGTTCCCAGAATTTTTCCTTAAAAAGCCACTGCTCAGAAGCCTCCCTGGAGTCTTGCTTTTCAAATGTGGTGCATCCTGTTTTCATCTTCCTTTCCCCAAAACCAGTGAAATCCAAAATATCCTAGATCCGCGAGGTCTGCTTCATTCCCAACCCTTGTCAATTGGATTCAAAAATCAGCTGCCATTCATGTTTAATGACGAGAGCAAAAAAATCACTCACACAAATGCCTTCCTGGGAAATGTAGAATTTCCTCCCCCAAAGCAAGGAGGAGGAAGTTCACGCCAAGCACATACACGACCCCTGCAATCAGCTGGTGGCTCCGGCGTTTCTGTTCCCTGCTGCGTCTCTTCCTCTGGCTTTCCTTCCCTTCTCCCTCCTTCCCCCTCCTGGAGGGCACCCCCCACCCCACTGTCCTGGCTCCCAAGGCCTCTCTCATTGTGCAAAACTGTGCAGCTCAACCCCTTCCCCTCCCCCAAAACAGAACCATGGAGGCGTCCGCTTCCTGGGCAGGAGTTAGGGACCACCTCATAGCTGGGCAGCCCCCAGGTCCCTCTTCCACCCCAAGCCAATAGGTAAAATATTCTTTCCTACCCTAAAATGTTCCCTCCAAGAGGAAGTCTGGGGACTGCAATCTCTCCAGCCTGTTACTAAACATTGCTTCTTTTCCTTGCTATAAACATGTCCTTTTCTTCCCTACCCTAAGATTTACTTCTGTATTCTTTTTTGTTTGTTTATTCTTCCTACTTCTTCTTTAAAATCCTTCTTGAGTTGTCTGCTCTACTGTATCCTGTGTCAGATATCTGTGACTAAGGAAAAGATGGCTGTGAAGCCACAGGGCCTGGGTTCAAATCTCAGTGCACACTCAGAGAAGTTCAATAACGTGTGCCTCAGTTTCCTCCCTTAGAAAGCAGAGACAACAATAGCACCTGCTTTAAAGGGTTGTGAGCTCTAAGTGAGCTTAGAGAGTGTGGGAATGAGGCTGGCATGTAGGAGCACCCGTAAGAGCTGGTGGTGGCGGCTGCTGTTGTGCTGTTTGAGCCTCGGCCAGTCTGTGGCTTCCAGTTCCAGCCTTCAAGGTCTCTTTGCATTTCAGGACCCCCTCTTCCCCCAACCCCTTGCCCACCTGCATCAGGATCTGTCTGTTGCCGTAACAGTCAGCTCTTTCACGCCAGCACCTGTTCTATCAGCGTGTTGAGCAATACCTGGGAGTGGCCGGAGGGCTGGGTGGGGGGTGCTGCCACTACCCTGACTGCATTTTCCTCAAAACTCAATGTTGACTTTACTTTGCAGTCCACATACGTGTTCCCCAAAGCATGTATAATAATCTGAAGTCACCCTGTTTGATAAGCTGCTGGGTTAGTGAGGAAAGCAAGCCAACTGCTTTATGTTTTGTTCTTTCCTCGGAGAAAAGGAAAAATGGCTATTTGTTCACTACCCTCTGTTTTGTCGATACGTGCTTTTTTAAAGATTGCCCTGCTTTGCCATTGTTCTCCAGGTGGCCTGCTCTCTGACACTTTAAACATTTACTTGTCCTGGTACCACCTGAGCCTCTCTCTGCCCATGGGAACCCAAGCCAGCTCTGGGCAGACTGGGGGGGCCTCTTCCTCCCCAACCCATGGCTACCGGGGAGTACAGCACTCCCACTTTGGTGCCCACCTAACAACGCCCCCATAGATCTGCACCCAGCTCCCTCTGGGGCTTGCTCCAGGCCGACCAAGGTCAGCCCAGATGACAGGGTCGGGATGGGACTCGCAACTACTTTGGTCAGGAAATAGCCTTCTCTCTTGGAGGCTGGAGCCACGGGGCATGGCTGGCATAGACTGCGCAGGGTCTGGGATGCCCTGCTAAGGTGCATGAACTTTATTCTACTGGCAAAAGGAGCCACTGACAGTTCAGGGACTGCATTACATTCCCCAATGCAATAGAGTCGGCCCTCGTTATCCACCGAGTCTGTGCTTGCGAACGCATCTCCTCGCTAACGTTAGCTTGTAAACCCAAAGTCAATTCTCACATCGTTTTCTTGCTCATTTATGGTCATGAACAGAACAGTGAAAAATTCGAGTCCCCTGGCATGTGTGCTCCCAGCTGAGGTCAAGCAAAGTGAAACCCTCTGACTTCAGCTCTCAAACTGTAAAAACATGTCCTTTATGTGATATATTTAGTACCTTGTGGGTTTTTTGTTTGTTTGTTTGTTTTTTGCATTTTTGTGCTTTTCTTGGCAATTTTGCTGTTCAAAATGGCCCCCAAGTGTAGTGCTGAAGTGCTGTCTAGTGTTCCTGAGCACAAGAAAGCTGTGCCGTGCCTCACAGAGAAACTCCGTGTGTTGGATAAGCTTCGATCAGGCTGGAGTTGTGGTGCTGCTGGCTGTGAGTTCAATCGTAATGAATCAGCGATGTATATTAAATGCGATGTCTATAACAGAAACACACATGAAACAAGGTTAGGTAGTGACTGGTTGAAGGAAATGCTGTGAACAGAGGCTTGCAGGAACCTAACCAAATGTTTCCTCCAGGAACAGAAGTTCAGTATCTCAAACTCAGAGTTAGCAGCGACTTGATAGAGCATAACAACTGCGGTTGACAGGCTCAGCTGTCCCTGTGACGCTGTGATCTGCTGGCAGGTTGGCTCCCAGCATGGAGTGAATACACACAATGGCCTATGTTTCCAATGTGCCCGCAGCTACGTGCGCTCAGACGAGCTCAGAGTGGACTTGCTTGAAGAGCAGTTCCAGGAGGACTTCGCCTCCATCAACCACCTCTTGCCGGACGACAAGGTGACAGCACTGCACCATTCCGTGTATGTGAGGTAAGCCCGCGAGGTGCTGCTGGGGCTCGGTCCTGCTGTCAGGTCACCCACTGCGTCCATGAAGCTGTGCTCAGCTCCACGGGGACTCAAGAGGCAGGAGGGGAAAGAGGGAGGGAGGAAGGAGGGAAAGAAGGAAGGAGAGGAAGGAAAGAAAGAAACTCATCCTTCTTTGTTTACAAAGTACTTTATTAATTTTTTTTATTTTTTTAAAGATACTTAGATTACATAAATGTTACACAAAAAATATTCCCATATGCCCCACTCCCCACAACCCTCCCACCCTCCCACATAAACAACACCCTTCATTAGTGTGGCACATTCACTGCAATTGATAAACGCATCCTGGGGCTTTGTCATTAAGCATGAACCATAGTTCACACTGTAGTCTGCACTCTCCCACACAGTTCTGCAGGCTATGGGAAGATATAAAATGGCCTATATCTGTCATTGCAATGTCATTCAGGACGATTCCCAAGTTCTGAAAAAGCCCCTTCATTACACCTGTCTTTCCCTTCCCCTCCCCTCAGAGCCTCCAGTGGCCACTGCCTCCACATCAATGCTGTAATTTCTTCCATTGCTAGAACCACAACAAGTCTATAGGAGAATACCAGTAAGTCCACTCTAGTCCATAGTTCATTCCCCAATCCTGAGGAGTCTGGGATGGTGATGTCCACTCCACCTCTAATTGAGAAGGGGGCTTATATCCCATGGGGAAGATGGATGGGAATATCTTGCTTGCAGTTGCAGACTCTCTCTGTTCCTTGGGAAGGCCATTGTCCGTCATCTCCTTGTTACTTGTCCTGGGTGAATCCAATGAGCTGTAGAGTCGGTGTTCGTCCACAAGACTCGAGTCTTTGGGCTGTCCATGTGCCAGCTGGGCCTGGAACCTCAGTGGAGTTGCAACACCTACAAAGTACTTTAATAGGCATGATTTGTTTTATAGTTTCTCCTAACAGCAAGTGAGGAAGGTAAAAACAGCTACCCTAGATGACAAATAATGTGCCCGAGGGGTCACCTGCTTTGCCCCAGGTGAGACGGGGTGTCCTGAATCTCAGTTCCAGACTCTTCCTGATACTTTGGGCCAGACCCCAGATGTGTTCTCGGCTCTGGAGACAACAGGCTTTTCAGTCTGTCCATCATGTAATTAAAAAGCTGCCAATCCACAGGGGACAGTCCACCTCTGGGGTCCCCAAACCTCGGTCTGGTGACGTTAGCTTCCTCTTGCATGACAAGGCAGAGGCTTTAAAGGCAGACCAAGCGTTAGAGGTTGGGGTCCCGTTCCCTTCCTTATAAACAGAGCACGTGCCCCAGCCCCCGTCACACGGTGTTTCCTCTCAGAGCGCTGTGAAGCCCCGCTGGCAGGACGTCATGCCAGGAGAGTTTCCCACGGGCCACAGGGGCCAGGACAGGACAACATCAGCGTAAAATTGACACACAAACTCCTCCAGTATGTGCACCATGCATCTTTTATTATTAGTTCTATAAAACTTGGAAATACTAAGCAGCCTATCACGTAAGCAATACTTTACTGTGAATCGAGCGCTTTAAAATCAATTGTGTGCTCTCATGGCTATGGCTCACTTTTTAAAAATGGCTAAAATTGCAGTCTATAATCAAGAGCACAGTAGAGTTTATTTTATTTTATCCCAAAAGTAAGTAAAAAAA